>JABUQX010093278.1:12500-40000 GCA_015478945.1 Trachelipus rathkii | reverse complement strand
CCTGAAGGGTGGATAGGTGATCAAAAAAAGGGATTGTATAACAGGTGGTTTGGCGGTGGCGGTTTAGAAAATGAGGAATGGTAGGGAAGGTGAATTGATTTCTTTGAAGAGAAGAGATGTGTGAAGTAATACTTGGTTCTTTAAACACAGTGTATCCATAAGTATACTACGAGTTGGTGTAGGTAGAGATGGTATTAAAGTGAAAAGTATGATTGATTTGTGTTGGTGAAGAAGAGATGTTGAGTTATTGTGTTAGGATGTTTAAATTCAGTTGAGGGGTTTAGGAATGATTATCGGATCATTATGTTTTCTATGTTAAAATTAAGTGTAGTGGACTTGGATGAGAGAGGAAGGTATACGAAAGGAAGTAGGTTAAAATTAAGAGTGAGAAGATTAGTGAAAAGGATAAGTATGTAAGAGCGTTCGCTAGTAAATCGGTTGAATGTAAACAAGTTGATACGAACAAATCTGGGGGCAAAAGAAGGAAAAAATTTGTTAGTAGTGCAAAGGAAGTATGTAGATGTGCTAAAGTATGAAGTAGGATGTTAACAGTGAACGCGTTGGAATGAAGCAGGTGAAAAGCCGTGTTAAAGGTAAAAAGAAACTGTGATTGAATGTACTAAAGGCAATTGATGAAGTCTCAAAGAAGATGCTTTGGAATTATATTAAGGAGGAAAAAAGAAAAATACTAATAGGTGCATACGTAGGAGAAAAGAAGAGGTAAATTAACAGTTTAGAAGTAGGATGAATGGGGACACACAAGGGAATAGGAAGCTCTTCTGGAAGGAAGCGCGAAGTTAAGAATGAGATATAAGGCAGAATCTCTTAGAATATATGAATAGGTCATGTGCTTTTGAACTGATGAAATTGGATGTGAGGGGTGTGGAAAGAACCACTTCGAAAATCTGCATCAATATTAACAGTAATGACGAGTGATAGTGAATGTGTGTGGGTTTGATGGTTGCAAGAAGAAATAGGTATTTTGGGGATGAGGTATAGTAAGAGGAGGTAATGAGTAGAGTGAGAAGTTGAAGAATGGTATATCTGCAGGTATAGATGAAATTACTGGTGAAATTGATCAAGAACGGAGGCGAGATGGTGATTGATTGGATTTTGGAAGTTGTTGTAATAAAGCGTTATAGAGGGTATATTCCAAGGATTGGAGGAGGAGCGTAATAGTACCTTATATAAGGGTTAGGGAGGGAAAAGGGAACTGTAGAAATTATAGGGGAATAAGTTATTGAGTGTTGTAGGGTAGAAGGTTATCATGCTGGTATTTTGTCGAAAGAGTGCGTCGAGTGAGTGCAGGGACTTGATTGGTGAAGAACAAGGTGCGTTTAGGAGTTGTAGAGGATGTGTGGATCCAAATCTTTACTTTGAAACAAATGATGAAGAAAATGAGGGAGAAGAAGAAATAAATTATATTTAGGTTTTATGGATTTGCAACAGCTAATAGGATAGAGTTAATAGGGAAGCTTTATGGCAGGTGTTAGTGATATATGTGTTGGTGGTAGGCTTGAATGGAATTAAAAGTTGTATGACGATAGTGAAGCTGTGCCTAAGAATAAATGGTTCAATGTGATTGGTTTAGATTAAAGCGGAGTTGATACAGGGTTGTGTTTTATGTCTCTTGGTTATTCAATTTATATGGATGGGGTTATGAAAGAATTCGAGGTGGGGATGGCAGAAATGGTGTTAAAATGATGGAGAATGGAGATGAGTGGAGGTGCCCTACCTATTATCATGCGTTATGATTGGTTCTGTGGGCGAATCATGAAGGAGAGTTGAGAGGATTGTAAAGAGATTGGCAGGGTGTGTAAAATGAGGGGTTGAAGAAACGTAGATAAGAGTAAGGTTATGGTGGTGAGTTGAGGACCAGTCCTCAGTGTGAAATATGTTAGATTGGTGAGCAGCTGGAACAAGTGTCTGAGTTTAAATATTTAGGGTATGTGTTGGATGAGAAGGGAACGGATGATGCGAGTTGTAGTTAGGAAAGTTGTGAATGGCAGGAGGTTTCTGGTGCAATTAATCGTTGCGTGAATTAAAGGACTAAGTCTTAGTGCTTAGGGTCTTACATTAAGGTATGTTGTTACCTGTGTTAATGTTATAGTTAGGAGACTATGGTCTGAATAACAAGTAATAGATCTAAAGTTCAATGTTGTTCAGATTGGACAATCTAGTGGCATGCAAGTGTGAGAAGAATTGCATAAAAATGAGGAATGAACGTATTGAGAGTTGTTGGTGTGAAGAAAGGGGTAAATTGTGAGAATAAATGAAAGTATATTGAGATGTTTGGGTCATGTGGAAAGGAATGAAGACAGGTCGGTTTTTAAGGAGATGTATAGTGGCGAGTGTGTTGCGAACCGACCGGGGCTGGGAAACCGAAGAGAAAGTTTATTGAGTCCGGTGAACCAATGTCTGATGGAGAGAAATGTGAGTTTGGTAGAGGCGAGAATAAAGGTGCATAATATGAGTGAATGGCGGGGTTTTGTATGGGGGCATGGTTGTGGCCCACCTGGGCTAAGGGATGAACCCTTACATTGATGATTTACCATAGTGAGGGTCCGTCGCGGTCCTATGAAGCTCTTGGTTGGATTTTCTGTCTGTGACGAGTTCTCACTAAATTAATGGTACAGAGGGGGCGGTAAGGCTGTTTTTCCTTTCGACTTTTGTCATATTCTTCTACTGCTTTTCTTTTCCGATGCATGACACGCACCTTACCCCCAGTTTTGGGGCAAAGAGGTAGATAAAGAAAGAAAGAAAGAAAGAAAGTAATTTACATATACTGATATGATAAAAATTGCCATTTCAAACTATCAATATTTAAAAAGTTATAAAATTTTTCTGAGAAAAAAAAAAGAGTAAAAATATATTTCAACAAAACTTGCAATTTCGGATGAAAGAACATCAAAACGTCTATTTTTTAATTATTAACTTCAATTTTACAAAGTCTGAATCGCTAGACATAGACAAATAACATTAAAATTTTAACATGATTTTTTGATCAATATTAAAGTTATTAGTAAAAGTTTAACCTCTCAGAATTCTCATATGCAGTAATGAAATGGGAGCCTATTTAGGTAGTTTGTTTTTCCCAATTAAATAATTTTTGTTTTACCAATTATTTTAAATTTTATACGATTTGAATCGTTAGACATAGTGAAATAACATATTACAATTTGAATATAATTTGTTAATCAGTATAAAAGTTATTAAAATTGAAACTTAGGTAGCTTGGTTTTCTTAATTATTTTTTTTTTTTATGCTTTACCAATTAGATTCATTTTCAAATGGTTTGAATCGTAGGACATAGTCAAACAACATATTAATATTATTTGCTATTCACGATCAGAGTTATTAATGAAACTTAAGCCTCCAAAATCCTCCGAAATCTATGAAAATAGAAAACAAAAACACCATTTAGTTTCTTGTAAAAAATAAAAAATTTATATACCATATCAATGTTTCATTTTTTAGACAGAAAAATAACATTAAAATTTTATCATGAATCTTAAAATAGTATTAAAGTTGTTAACAATAATTTAACCCCCACTGATCCTAGACAAATCAGGTAACGGGGCTCATTTTGGCAAGGTGTTATATATATATATATATATATATATATATATATATATATATATAATATATATATATTATATATATATATATTATTATATTTATATTATATATATATAATAATATATTATTATATATATATATATATATAATATATATATATATATATATATATATATTATATATATATATCATCACCACCTTCTTTCCCCAAGACTGGGGTTGAAAAGGTGCGTAACATGCACCGGTAACAGAAAAGTAGTAGAAGAATATGACGAAAGTCGAAAGAAAGCCCAGCCTTACCGCCCCCCCTTTTATACCTTTTAGTGAGAACTGGTCGCAGTCATAAAATCCACCTAGAGCTTCACGGGAACGTGACGGACCCTCACTATGACATTTCGTCAATGTGGGGTTCATCCCTTGGCCCCGGTGGGCCACAACCATACCCCTCACAAAACTTCGCCATTCACTCTTATAATGCACCTTTCTTCTCGCCTTCTGCAAACTCACATTTCTCTCCTCCAGGCATTCTTTACTGATTAATCACTTTTTTTCTTCGTCACAGTTTCTCCCAGCCAATCGATTTTCTTCAGCAACACTCACCACTATAATCACTTAACCAACGATATATCCATCTTTCACAAGGTGACAAATCAATCTCAATGTATTTCATTTATTCTCTCATTACCTCTTCACATCACACAACTCTCTACTACGTTCATTTCTTCATTTTATCAATTCTTCTCAACACCTAACACTCCCCTAAGATTGTCTATCTGAACACATTGTACTTTAAATCTAAACCTCTTATTCCTGAACCATAGTCTCACTTACTATACATTAACGCACACGCGTAACAACATACCCTCATGTAAGAATCTTAGCGCACTCAAGACTTTGCCCTTTACATCCAACAACGATTTAATTGCTCAACCAGCCACCTTCCTGCCATTCACAACTTTCCTTCTACACACTGCATCATCTGCTCCTTTTTCATCTAATATATATCCTAAATATTTAAACTTAGACAATTGTTCCAGATGCTCAGCCATCTAACATAACTTCACACTAGGACTGTCTCACTCACAAACCATAACCTTACTTCTTATCTACGTTTACTTTCAAATACCTCCTTTTACACACCCTGCCAAATCTCTCTATCAATCCTCTCAAAACTCTCTTCAGATTCACCACTCAAAACAAATCATTCCGCATTTTATAATAGTAGGGCCACCCTCACTCTCTTCCATCCTCCATCATTCTAACACCATCTCGTGCCTCCCCACCTCGAGTTCTTTCATAACCCCATCTATATACAAATTGAATAACCAGGGAGACATAACACATCCTTGCCTCACCCCGCTATTAATATTAAACCAATTCTTTCGACACCATTCATTGTTACACACGCTTCACTATCGTCATCCATACTTTGATTCCATTCTGAAGCCCTACCACCAACACCATTATATCACTAACATCTGCCATAGAGCTTCCCTATTAATCCTATCATACGACCTTGCTTCCAAATCACCATATATATATATATATATATATATATTATATATAATATTATATATATATATATATATACTATATATATATATATATATATATATAATATATATATATATATATAATATATTATATATTATATATATATATATATATATATATATATATATATATATATATATATATATATATATATATATATATAATATATACTAAATATATAATATATACATACCCTGCTACAAATAATAATTCTTCTTTCTTTCTTTACCTACCTCTTCTTCCCAAGACTGGGAGTAAGGTGCGCTACAAGCATCGGAAAAGAAAAGCAGTAGGAGAGTATGACAAATGTCGAAAAGAAAGCCCAGCCTTAACGCCCCCTCTGTACCATTAATTAGTGAAAACTCGTCACAGACAGAAAATCACCCTAGAGCTCATGGGACCGCGACGGGGACCCTCACTATGGTAAATCGTCAATGTAAGGGTTCATCCCCTGGCCCAGGTGGGCCACAACCATGCCCCCATACAAAACCCCGCCATTCTCTCCTATCATGCACCTTTATTCTCGCCTCTGCCAAACTCACATTTCTCTCCTTCAGACATTCGTTTACCGACTCAATCACTTGCTCTTCGGATCTCCCAGCCGGTCGGTTCCCAACACACTCACCACTATACATCGCTTAACCAACGACTATCATTCATCTTTCCACATGACCAAACCATCTCAACATACTTTCATTTATTTCTCTCATTTACCCCTTTCTTCACACCACACAACTCTCTAATAATTCATTCCTCATTTTATTAATTCTCTCACACCTAGCATGTTCCTAGATTGTCCATCTGAACATATTGAACTTTTAGATCTATACTTCTTATTTCCAGACCATAGTCTCACTACCAACAATTTAACACAGGTAACAACATACCCTATGTAAGACCCTAGCGCCTCAAGACTTAGTCCCTTTACATTTCACAAAACGATTTAATTGCACCATGCACCTTCCTGCCATTCACACTTCTTACTACACTCTGCATTTTCCATTCCGTTCCCTTCTCATCCAACACATACCCTTAATATTTAAAACTCGGACACTTGCTCCAGCTGCTCACCATCTAACATAACTACACACTGAGGACTGTCCTCACTTCAACCATAACCTTCTCTTATCTACGTTTACTTTCAAACCCTCCTTTTATACCCCTGGCAAATCTCTCTACCAATCCTCTCAAACTCTCTTCAGATTAGCCACACAAAGAACCAAAATCATCCGCATATAATAGGTTATGGGCACCCTCCACTCATCTCCATTCGCCATCATTCTAACACCATTTCCCTGCCATCCCCACCTCGAATTTTTTCATAACCCCATCCATATACAAATTGAATAACCAAGGAGACATAAACACAACCATTGTCTCACTCCGCTATTAATTCTAAACCAATCACCATTGACACCATTATTCTTACACACGCTTCACAATTCGTCATACATACTTTTGATTTCCATTCAGATAGCCTACCACCAACCCACCATATATCATAATACCTGCCATAAAGCTCCCTTTAACTCTATCATACGCCTGTTGCAAATCCATAAAAACCTAAAATAATTTATTCTTCTTCTCCCTCATTTTCAATCATTGTTTTAATGTAAAAATTTCGTCCACACATCCCTTACCACTCCTAAACGCACCTTGTTCTTCACCATCAGTCCTTCAGTCACCTCGACGCACTCTTTCGACATAATACCAGCATATACCTTCCTTACAACACTCAGTAAACTTATTCCCCTTTAATTTTCAACAGTTCCCCTTTTCTCCCTTACCCTTATAAAAGGGTACTTTTACCGCTCTCCTCAATCCCTTGGAACTTATACCCTCCATAAACGCTTTATTTACACAAACTTCCAAATCCAATCAATCACCATCTCGCCTCACTCTTGATCATTTCACCAGTAATTTCATCTAATACCTGCAAGATTTACCATTCTTCAACTTTCTCACTCTACCCTGATTACCTCTCTTCCTTACTTAATAACCTTCTTCCCCAAAATACCATATTCCTTCTTGTACCATCTAACCCACACACACTTCACTAACACCTTCATCATTAGTGTTATATGTGCAGATTTTCGAAGTGTTCTTTCCACACCCCCCTCACATCATTTCATCAGTTACAAAGCACCATTCCCTATTCATTATTCTAAGCAGATTCCCCTTATCTCATCTTAACCTTTCGCGCTTCCCTTCCAGAAGAGCTCCTATTCCCTTGTATGTCCTTATTCATTCATTCTCTTTTCAAACTGTTCATTTACTCTTGTTTCTCCTACGTAGGCACCTTTTAGTATTTCTTTTTCCCTCCTTATATAATTCCAAGCATCTTTCTTTTGAAACTTCATCATTTGCTTTTAGTAAATTCAACCAAGCTTCTTTTTTATTGAGATATTTTTTTCATCACCTCTTCATTCCACCATTCGCTGTTAACATTCTTACTTCCTACTTTAGCCATCCACACACTTCCTTTGCACTACTAACAATTGCTTCCTTCATTTGCCCCCAGATTTGTTCAGTATCAACTTGTTCCCATTCACAACCGTTCTACTAGCGAGCGCTCTTACATACTTTATCCTTATTGTCTTGCTCACTTAACTTCTAACTCTAATATTACCTACTTCCTTTCGTATTCACCTTCCTCTCCACCAAGCCCCCCACTAACTTAATTTTACATGAAACAACATAATGATCGATATATCCCATTCTAAACCCTCATGATTAACATCCACACATTACTTTCAACATCTTCTCACCCAACACAAAATCAATCATACTTTTCCACTTCGATACCATCTCTACCATACACCAAACTCTAGTAAACTTATGGATTACTCTTGTGTTTAAAGAAAGTATTACTTACACACATACCTTCTTCTCTTCACAGAATCAATCACCTTCCTACCATTCTCATTTTCTCCCGCCACCCCAAACCACCTGTTATTACCTTCCCTTTTTTGATCACCTATCCAACCATTCAGGACCCCCAACACTATCAATCTGAAGCTCCTACTCAACCCATCCAGAACATTATTCAGATTATCCCAAAAAATCGTATACTCTCTTCAACGTTTCCCTCAGATGACCATCCGTCACAACCACACATACCTTGACTTTTCAAACTTAAATTTACCATTAGAATTCTAGGACCCACACACACAAAGTCTACCATAGCTTTGTACCCCAGGTCACTCATCAAATTGCAACTCCTTCTCTCTCCCTCTCTCATTCTCTTCCACACCAGCACGCAAACACACATTCACACCACACCACTCAATTATCAACCTTTTCCCTTTCATCTTTTTGTTTCAGTCACAGCGAGCAATCAAATTTGCCCTTCTTAAATACATCCATCACCTCTCTACTCTTCTCTCCTCAACATTATTCCTCTGACATTTCCATGTACCCATACGATTCATACAATTTCGCCGAAAATTTGACAAGGTCGTTTACGGCGATCACGACCATCTCCGAGGCATGCATCAGCATTTCCTAGCAATGAAATAGGTGTAGTTGGCAGCCAAACCCAACTACCACCGCCTTAGTCGATTGTCGACACGCAGGACAACGGTGTGTGGGCAATTCTTTCTCCCCGCACACAGGGATATGAGTAGTAGGATGTCTGTAAGGTGTATATTATCTAGAAGTGGGGTGTGTACTTTAATCATGTGTATATGATATGTGGATAAATGGTGGTTAGTAATATGTTGCCTGGAGGAATGAGGTGTAAAGAATTATGACGCAAAAAGAGAAAGACGCACATTAAAAATGGGAGGTAATTTCATTGCTTCGAGTATGCGTGTACTCTCCCTCTATAATATATATATATATATATATATATAATATATATATATATATATATAATATATATATTTATATATATTTTTATATATATATTACTATTTAAATATATATATATATATATAATATATATATTATATATATATATATATATATATATATATATATATATAGTATATATTCGGATGACGCTTAATGCTTTTAACTAAAACAAATAACTGTTACGTCACGCTCATAAAGCGTATATGTAGGATCTCAGGTTTGAAATCAGAATTTAAGCGGGTAATATTTCTCCAATTGGGCCAATTCGAGTTGAAAATGAACGAAAGCAGGAATTTCTCAGAGTTATATAGAATTTGATACAAGTTTGCGTACAATTTAGGAATCAATATAATAAAAAATAATAATAATAATAATAATAATAATATTATTGCTATTATTATTATTTTTATTATTATTATTATTATTATTATTATTATTTTATTATTATTATTATTATTTATTATTATTATTATTATTATTATTATTATTATTATTATTATTATTATTATTATTATTATTATTATTATTATTTTTATTTTAAAAAAAAAATTTTAAAGTAAAATTTTTTTTTTTTATATTATTATTTTATTATTATATATATTATTATTATTATTTTTATTATTATTATTATTATTATTATTATTATTTTTATTATAAAATAAATTAAATTTTATTATTATTATTATTATTATTATTATTATTATTATTATTATTATTATTATTTTATTATTATTTATTATTATTATTATTATTATTATTATTATTTAAAGCTTTTATTGTGTAAAATATTTAAATAACTGAGAAATGGAGTAAAGATTTAATAAATTCAAGATTGCTTTTGGTAAATTTTTGCAGAAAAATATTTAGTGGAATAACTCAAAATGAATTAAATTTTTGGTAATTTAAAAATTATTGTAAAGCTTATGTGATGTTAACGAAACCTTTACAAATGTTTGTTGTATCTAAAAATTGGCATAGAAAGCAAAAACAAATCAAGAATTTTTTTAAAATCAGGTGGACTTTTTGTTTACGAGTTTATTAATTGAAATTAAAAATTTTAAAATATGCAAAGATTTCCATGAAAGCTTTTTGTAGTAAACTACATGTACCAGATAAATTAAAAAAAAAAATTTCCTTCTACACCAATTAGGTATCTAATTTCTTTGACTTTCTTTTCAGTACCATTACATAGTAGTTCTTCAAAGCCCTTGACATGGTTCAATGAAAGTTTAAATGATAATCAGAGAAAAGCAGTTAAGAGAATACTTGAAGGAAGGAATCGGCCAACACCATACATTATTTTTGGTCCTCCGGGTACTGGCAAGACATGTAACACTCCGTTGAGTTATTATGCCAAATTTATTTTTTGATCCCACATAGCAGTACTGATCTTTATTAAATTCTTATATACCAAAAAACTGGCAAAATTATTACAAAATCTGGAAGTGCTATAGCCTGGTAAGAAATTAGTATATCCAAGGCGATAACTTATGGTGTCAATATGTAACCTTCACACTTTAAGCTTAGACACTGTTTTTGTCGGTTTCATACTTAGTAACTATGAAGTGGGACGATAAATAAAAACCTTTTGCTGTTATAGCTTTACATAAGTGTGATATAGAAAAGAGTACCATTTTCAAAACTCTGCAACAGATGGTATAGCATGTATATTTGTGCATTATTTCATAAACTTATACGAGGACACTGGTGATATGAAAGATCACCTTAGATTTGTTAGCGTCAATTTTAGTTCGGACCCCGCCAGACTATCAAAACTGTTTAAAAGGCCCGATTTGAACTTTAAATCTTTTAAGTAAAATAAACATGTCACGTGAAATCAGATGCCTAAGAATTTCTAGTCGCGCATCGTTAGAGACAGAAAGTTAAGGGCTTACAAAAGAAGAACTTCGGACATTTGTTCATCTGATGCCCTAGAGGGCAGGGGAGGACGAGTCTAAACGCCTGTGCGGAATACGCGTATGATCGCCACGGAAAAATTCTCTTTACATATGAAAAGATCTTTGCCGTGAAAGAATGTGTTAACAGATAAAACGATAAGGTGTATGCTACGTCATTTAAGGGAGCAGCAGAACTTGTGTCACGTTGTTAAGGAGAGCGGTGGCAGGATGCCGTTTTCCGTGTAAATCTGAAGAACTAAGTGGCGTCCCGAGAAAACCTATACAGTAATACCCGAAGAGCTAATTCCCAAAAGTTTCTACCCTAACATAAACACCATTTAAATACGGCGACAGAGCTCTGAGATCAGAGACGGTGACAGTGACAGAAGGGACGAGACGTAAGGAGATAAAAACTCAATTAGGTTAGGCTAATACGACTAACGGCCAATCAAACTTTATGGGGAAAGGTTACGTAAATTTCCGCAAGGTTAGGTATATTTCTGAAAGATTATATGCGGATATGAAAGATTACATATGTGACTGAAAGATAATGTTTGAGGTATCTCTGCATTTATTACAGCTACTATCATAAACCAAGGATTCAAACGACAAATGAATAAACGAACTTTGCTATAGTTTTATTTATATATATACAGATATGAGTAACTCATCTACAGAAATTGAAAAACAGAAAAGCAGTTCGCTGATTCAAATGATGTCCAACAAATACCATCCGAAGTGACACCATAAATGATGAAGCAAGATGGTGTGAAAAAAAAAAAAGAATGGGATGAATGATGCAAAACAATAAAGTAATACTCAGCTTGGATTTTAATTGACGACCTTAATATCCCTGAGAGTTTGGTTAACTTTAGTTGCAGAATCCAAGACTGAGAGGGCTGAAGGTTTACGTTGGCTGGAGATATCCTCAGATGCAGCCAGAAAAATAAACTAAAAATCTTCTTTCAAAACTAAACGGAACTGAACTAAAAAGATTTCCACCCAAGATTTAAACAAAGGTTCTGCTGCACACAAGTTCCACCCGGAACTAAAAAGTAAGGAGTTCCAACCGGAACTAAAAACCTTTAAGAAAAAGAATTCATAAATAAATGAACTCAATAAATAAATAAATAAATAAATAAATAAATGAATAAATAAATAAATAATAAAAATAAGGAATGGAAATAATAAAGGTTTATTATGATATTTCATAACAAGTATGAAAATGAAACATACCCTATCGGAAGTAGGGTGTGTACTTTCCACAACTCAGGAAAGTAGAAGTTATGGACTTCGGATCTGATAAATGTGATGAGGATTCCTCTCTGGACTGTATGAAAAAGGGAAAAGTTCATTAACATTGCAATACGTTGGGAACAGGGAAATCATATCAAAGTATGACAGGTATTGCAATACAAATACTTTAAGGTATGTTGATGATACAACTCACGGTTTATGAGGGAATTCAAGTTGTTCGTATTGGGGAGAATATCTGAGATTATATCTCCCACAGATGGACACAAATCAAAATAATAAGAAAAACCTGAAACTACTTATTAGTAGAAAAACTTTCCTGAAACTTTATATAATTCCTAAAGAAGATAATTAATGCAGATGGGAGAAATAATAATTAGGTCAAAAGTTATACATATAAAACATAAATAGAAATACCCCAATGTATATACATTAGGGTGGGTCATATTTGAGCAGTGGAGTGGCATAGAGCCGTCCCTTACAACGTGTCCAAAGAGTCATCATCCGGTTTCTGTGATGGTTTGGTGGGGAGTGAATTATGATGGGTACACAGAAATCTTTTTGTGTGAGCCACTAGACTAGATTTCCAAAATCAACCATTGACCTTTCAAAAGGATTCCGCACCCGCACCTAAAGTAAGGTTTCAAGCTTGGTTCAGGGGCAATGTTCCTCATTTTCTGACAGTTGAAGATTGGCAGATTTAGAGCATTTTGTCTGCTCAAGACTACACCCAAATATTGGTTCTTTAGAGCGAGCTCTGACGAGTGTGGTGAAGAACTTTCTGATCGAGGGCGTGCGTGCTGCAATAAGCGAATCAACCAACAAACTTAATTAAGGCTTGGGCTAGTACAAAAGGCGGTCATTTTGAATTACTTGTTTTTTTTTTTTGCAATAATAATTTGATTGTACTTTATGTTGTGTAGATATTAAATTGAACTGCTTATTTGTTTTTATTTGACACTCCTATATGTGAGTAACAGTATTTGGGAGAGTACTAGGTATATTAAATAACCTAGGTGTATTGTTTGCTTTCCAATAGAAAATGAACTACCTTAAACATAAATACTGAGAAAGGTAACTCAAGCACATTGTTCCAACCTTTCACAATTTATTTACGGATAAGACACGATCTTTATTTTTGTATAAATTTTAACCACTCACATAAACTAGGACAGAAACAACTGGGGTAATGTTAAAAACGTGTACATTTTTCTTATCAAGGTACTTTTCAATGTATATTAAAATAAAAACAAATCGTAAGAAGCATAGTTTCCAAATAGTAAATTCTTTATTAAAAGCCACTGACAAAAAAAGTCGACTTTCTTCTTCATCTTCCTCTTTTTCCCCAAGACTGGGGGTAAGGTGCGTGACAACCATCGGAAAAGAAAAGTAGTAGAAGAATATGACATTAGTCGAAAAGAAAGCCCAGCCTTACCGCCCCCTCTATAACTATTAGTGAGAGTCGCAGTGGCAGAAAATCACCCTAGACTTTACGGACGCCGCACGACCCTCACTATGCAGTATCGGCACAGATGTAAAGTTCATTCCTGCCCAGGTGCAGGCCACAACCTATACCCCCTACAAAAACCCCGCCATTCACTCCTATTATGCCACCATTATTCTCGCCTCGCAACCACATTCTTCTCTCCTGACATTGTTTACTGACTCAATCCACTTTTTCTTTGGTCTCCCAGCCTGTCGATTTTACACACTCACCACCTATACATCCGCTTAACCAACTGTCATCCTTCCCTTTCACATGACCAAACCATCTCAACCTACTTTAATTTATTCTCTCATTTACCCCTTTCTTCACACCACATAACTCTCTAATACGTTCATTCCTCATTTTATCAATTCTTTTCACACCTATCACACCCCTAAGATTATCCATCTGAACACATTGAACTTTAGATCTATACCTCTTATTCCAGCACCAATCAAGCTCACATACTTACTACATAACACACGTAGCACACATCACCTCATTGTAAGCATCCTAGCTCACCAAACTTAGGATCCCTTTACGTCCACCAACTATTAATTGCACACAGCCACCTTCCTGCATTGTCACAACCTTCCACTAACTCTCACGTCATCCTTCCCTTTTCATCCAACATATATCCTAAATATTTAAACTCAGACACTTGTTCCAGCTGCTCACCATCTAACATAACATGTCCAGGTGTATGATATGTTTATGGGTAGAATTTGGGTTTCTTGGTGTAGGTGTTGTTGTGGTGTAGTTGATGTACTTGCTGTTATGATTCGTAGTTCTTTGTTGTTGTTTGAATTTCTTTGTTATTTTTAATCAGTAATGGGTGCCGAGTTGGAGAGGCATAGTTTAGGGTCGTATGAATGTATTGTTTGTATATGGTGGTGGATGTTTGTTTGTTGTTTGGGAAGTCTATGCCGGCGTTGGTTCTTAGTATGTTTAGTTTCTTGTTTGCTGATGAAATTATGTTTGATGTGTGTTTTATAAAAGTGAGATGAGTGTCAAATGTTACTCCGAGAATTTTGGGAGCTTTGTTGAGGGGTTTGTCAATGTTGTTTAAGTAGACTTGGCAAAGGTGTGTGGTGATAAATGTGATTGATGATTTGTTTGGTGAGGCGGACATTCAGTTTTCTGTAAGGCAAGTTTGAAGTTGATTGATATATTGTTGCGTCAGGTTTATGACAGTGTTTAGGTTCTGGTGTGAAGTGGCTATGGTATTGTCGTCCGCGTAGGCTGTTATGCTTATGTGGTCTGTTTGTGGTTGTGGGAGGTCGGCTATGAAAAGGTTGAATAATGTGTGTGGGGATAGGATTACTCCTTGGGGTATTCCTTTATTGATGTTTACTGTTCGGGATTTTGTGTTGTTTATTTGTATTTGTTCTGCTCCCCCATCATACTTAATTTTTGATATTCCTTAACCAAGACCACTCTTATATCATTTGTTCGGATTCGCTCACCGCCCTCAAGGCACTCGAAGCCACCTACCTAATAAGCACATTGGTATCCGCTGTACAACAATTTCTCCGGCTGCTCCACTTTCACAAGAAACATTGCACTCTGTTGGACCCCTTCTCGCGTAGGGCGTGACTGGTATCGAAACCGCTGACAGAGTGGTTAGAATGGCCTCATCCTTTTTTTCATAGCTGTTGTAGGTACCACCCGGATGCCGTTCGACAAAGTCGTCTGCCATCAGCTGATTATTATCCTCCTCTCCGACAAGACCGCCCTTAATGACAGGAGTGTTGGACAAGTGATCGGCTAGGTTTGAAACAAAGAAATTTAAAGCCCACAATTTTTGGGTCGTCTTCCTTTCACCGGGGAAATCGCTTGCACGAGGAAATTCTTGCACGCCTCCTCATTGACCACACCAACATCACTCACAGCCACTACATGTCAAGGGATCATCCCTTCGGCTGCAAATTTTACCGTCGCCACACCCCGCAATCTGTTCACATCTTAATTGATTGTCCTCGAATGGACTCTATTCGCCGTTGTCATTTTCCTACACTATGGTCCATAACACTTTCTAAAAGGCTATCCCACATCTTGTCGGAATCGTCTCACTTCAACAGTAACTATATTTTCTCTTATCTTCAGGAACTGAATATTTTATATGAAATATAATTTTTTTTTTTTAGAACTTATCATTTTGACACATAAATCTTATCCTTTTTTGACATAAATGGAGTAAAATATATTTATAAAATGAATAAATATTCAGTTTGATATTTAAATATTTCACTTAGATATGTGTTAAAACATAGCCTGATCCCGCCCATTAGAGTTTGTTTATCAACCTATTGTGGCCGCTTTCTTTAATGAGTCTTGTGTGTCATGTACACGCAACTAGAAAAAAAATACAACACACATTTTATATAATAGTGAGGCAAGGGCGCACTGACCGCATTTTGACAAAGTCATGTCGGCTGCCGACTTGGAAATTTCCTAGCTCCTTAACTGGCGTTTGCGGTTTTTCAGAAACGTCGCATTTTAAAAGGTGGTATAATATGGGGCCAAGCGATTAAGCTTGTGGACAGAGTCTGACAGAGAGAAAGGTTTTTTGAAGCTGAATGGGACCAATTAGAATTTTTTAAGACAACAAGACTATTTTTGAGACCTGGAAAACCGTTTTCGGAGGTTTCGATCTTCAATTATGGATCTATAACCCCAAAGAGTTGATTTTGGTTTCCTTGATAGGTTTTTAGGTTTCAAATGAGCAGGAGATCATTTCTGATGGTTTCATTCGATTTTTCGTGGTCTTTTACCTCCAGATTGACGGAATATGAGGAGGAAGCTTTGTTAATTGTTCCAGAATAATACTATTTGTTTTGTTTCCTTAAAACACTTACTATACATGTCAAAACTGATTGAGGTTTGGCATTCATGTCAAAAATTGCGGTTTGTTAAGCTTGGCATGAAAGACCAAACTTGTTTGACTCTTCATGCCTAAAAAACTCAGCTATGAATAAAATCACACGAAGAACTAGCTACGATGACTTCATAACTTGCAGTTCTAAAGTAGGTAATGACTTCTGGCAAGCCAGTTTTCTCACGAAAATCATCACATCATTCCTTGCGTAACTATGTATAGAGACTTTAACAGGGCAATGACGAAATAATATTCTTGGGGAAAGGAAATTTCCAATTAGCAATGAAAAAACAATTGCGGTAAGATAAAGAAAACTTGCATCCCCTGGGGTCGATCCAACACATGTTGCGACTGAGAACCGTTGAGTCATCCTCAAAGCTTAAAAGTTTGATTCAAAAACAGTTTTAAGCGAACGAGCTCCTGCCAAGGAGATATCACCAGGTGTTTACCCTGTCCTTCTCCCGTTAATAAGATTTTAAATTATTTCATTAAGATAAAGAAAACTTGCCTCCTTTTGTGTTGAACCACTGCATGTTGCAAATGAGAACTAGGCACTCGGCACTCGGCACTCGGCACTTTACGGTTGAGTCACCCTCATACTCAAAAAAAAATTTGATTCAAAAACAATTTTAGCTAATATATATATATATATATATATATATATATATATAAACTATATATATATATATATATATATATATATATATATATATATATATATATATATATATATATATATATATATATATATATATATATAACTATATAATATATATATATATATATATATATATATATATATATATATATATATATATATATATATATATATATATATATAAATATATATATAAATATATATATATAATATGTATATAATATATAATAATATTTCAATAATAATAATAATAATATATATGTAATAATAATAATATGTAATAATAATAATAATATATATATATCTTTTAATAATATATATGTAATAATATAATATATATATATATATGTGTAACAACTACATATATATAATATGTATATATATATATATATATATCTTTCTTATAATAATAATAATAATAATATTAATAATATATATAATAATAATAATATATATATAATATGTAATAATATATATATATATATATATATACATAATAATAATAATATATATATATATGTATAATATATATATATAATAATATATATAATAACTGCTGCTATAGATGTGTGCTCTTTCTATATATATATATATATATACTACCCCGTCAAAAATAACGCACCACAAGGGTACGTGGCTAAGGAAGGGTAGAAAGAAGGGTAGAAAACGCAGAAGACACTTTATTGGAAAATGACAATGACAATAACATGGTGTATTCCTCCCCAGAACCGTAGGATGATAGAGTGTGGGGAGGCCAAGGTGCAGCCCATGGGTCACCATTAGGGTTCAGCGCTGCAAACACACAATGTTGGTACTTACGGCGATGGCCGCGGGGGTGTTAGGTCTGTCTCAATACCGTATATGACCCCCTCTGGCACGGATGACTGCCTGACACTGTCCTGGCATGCTCTCGATAAGTGGGTGAATGTCCTGGACAGTGATTTGATCCCATACATTGTTAGCAGGTGCCTGTCGCAGGTCAGGAGGTCCGTGGAGAGTGTTGCAGCTGTCCGGATCCAACGTTTCCAGGATATCACTAATGTGATTGGATGATCCAGTTTGCCTTTGGTGCTTTCAGTACAATGTCTCGAACCGTCTAGGGAGTCTTTCACACGTTGGGCCTTGTGTGGTCTTACATTATTGTCATGCATTATAATGAAAGAGTCACCGATGTAGGGGGCATGTGACACGACATGTGCTTCGAGGATGTCTGTGATACACCTTACGGCTGTAAGACATTATCAAGGTGTAACAAAGAATACACCTTGATAAGTGTGAAAAAATACACGTAAGTGATTGTAATATATATGTATATATATATATATATATATATATATATATATATATATATATATATATATATATATATATATATATATATATATATATATATATATATAATATATATAATCATATATGTATATATATGTATATATATATATATATATATATATATATATATATATTACTTAAGATGTTCAGTTGTGTTTGGGATTTTTCTTGTTCAGTGAAGCTAATAATTCTTTTATGATATCTTTACGAAATTTTTATAAATATTAAAAGATTTTAAAAATTATTTATTATTATGATTGGAAATTTAATTAAACGGTAAACATTTGTTCTGTAACCAACGAACAAGAAATGTAAAATATATGAATAAAATATACATCCCTAAGTAATTGCAGTTTTTTTTAATTTATTATTTCGAGATCGAACCTGAAGCTAGTACCAAATAAATGGTCGACAGGGAAAATGATCGACAGGTTAAATGATTGACAATTGTAAAAGAATAATTCTGGTTATTTAGAGTTTCTCTAGCGAATCAAACAAAACTTAACTTAATTTAACTTTTAACCTAACCTAACCTAATAACCTAACTTAACTTAACTTAACCTAACCTAACTTAACCTGTCCTAACGCATGCGGTGGGTTGTACGGAAATTTTTTTGATATCGTATAGACCATTTGAACTGTAAACCATTTGGGCTAGTCCCCTCGAACCTCACCAATGAAGGAAATGTATCATCCCTCCAGGCAGACAAATTCCTGTCCATCAAGACATCAGAAGTGCAAGGCTAGTCAACCACTACTCGAAGGAGCTCGTGATGCTCTTCCCAATACAAAACCTTAACTGTCCTGCTCTGGATCGTTTGGTTCATTTATAAACTATTTATTTATAAAATCCGCATCTCACAGTCATTGTCCTATTCTAAGAGAGTACTACTCTAGGTAATTGATACCTGGGATGCAGACGATAAATCAAACCCTGACCATTTATTGAATACTCAGTAGCCGCAACGTTGTGCCAATATTTAAAATATTAACACCATTTAATGAAATTGATGAAGTTGCAAATATTATTTACTACATATTAAAATTTGCGTTATATTAAAAATAGAATAAAAAAAATGAAATATTCTGAACTTACTTTAAAATTTTGAATTACTAGGTATAACAAATATAAAAATTAAATTATTATATATAAATTAGTAGCTAAAAATGGGAAGTTTGATCAAGCTAAGGTTCTATAATAAAGATGATTAAAATTAGGGATGCCCGATATATAAAAAATATCGATAAATCGATATATCGATATTTTAAAAAATATCATATCGCCTTCGATATTATCGCCAGAAAAATATCGATATTCGATATATCGATATTTCGATATATTATAATGCGATTATAATTTGATATATTATAATCAATATGTATATATATACATATATATATATATATATATATATATATATATATATATATATATATATATATATATATATATATATATATATATATATATATATATATATATATTCTCTTCTTTATATATATATATATATATATATATATATATATATATATATATATATATGACCGGGTATGGCATGCGTCACTGCTCTCCAAGCTCCCCTCCTTTGGGTTTCCTCCTTCTCTTTGCTTACTTATGTCTAGCTTTCTTTCAAGTCGCTCAATATCGGCTGTGGTTGATGGAGCGACTTCTTCTTCTTTTTCTGTTAATAGTGGTGTTCCTCAGGGTTCTGTCTTATCTCCTACTTTATTCTTACTTTTCATTAATGATCTTCTCACCTGCACATCTAACTCTATCCACTCATATGCCGATGACTCGACCCTTCATTCTTCAACTCATTTCAATTCTGCTCCCTCTTTTACTTCTAGAATTGCCTCTCGTCTTAATCTTTCCGATTCTATTCTCGCTGATCTGGATAGAATTTCCGGGTGGGGTCGTCTCAACCTTGTGAAATTCAATTCTTTAAAAACTCAACTTCTACAAATCTCCCTCTCTAAAACACCTTCTAACTTTCCTATCTCTTTCGACGGTTCTCTCGTCTCTCCTGTTGACAATATAAACATCCTTGGCCTTAACATAAACAAAAAAATGTCTTGGAAACCTCATGTCACAACGGTTGCTAGGGCGGCCTCAAAGAAACTGGGAGTTCTGTTTAGACTGCGAGACTATTTTTCCTCTTCTCAGTTACTCCAGCTATACAAGGTCTCATCCGCCCTTGTATAGAGTACTGTTCTCATATCTGGGGGGCTCTGGTTTCACCCGGCTTTTGGACAGGGTCGAGTCAAAAGCCAAAAGGCTTATAAACTGTTCTGTTCTTTCCAGTTCACTTGACCCTCTATCTTTGCGGCGCGATGTTGGTGCTTTATCTCTTTTCTATAGGTACCGCAGCGGCAGGTGTTCGAGGGAACTTACCACTCGCGTACCACCACCTTTACGACGCCCTCAACACAAAAGGGGTGCTGTGTCTGCACATGGGTTTTGTGTTGATGTAGGTAACTCCAGGCTAGTTCGTTGCAGGTGCTTCCTTCTTTCCTGCCACATCTGTTCTGTGGAATTCTCTTCCATCTTCTGTGTTTCCTACTGAATTTAATCTCCCTCACTTTAAAGCCTGCGTCTGTGCTCATCTGCGTAATTTGCGCTAGTGGATGAAATTTTAGCGTGCAACACCCCCTCCCTGAATAGGGCTCTGCCCGTGAGTGGTGGTGACAACTGTAAAAATATATATATATATATATATATATATATATATATATATATATATATATATAATTTATATATATATATATATATATATATATATATATATATATATATATATATATAGATTCTCAGCTGAGTTAGGCAGATAGTTAAAAAACAACGAGAGCGACATTAAAATTGAATACATTTTGGAAACGGGGGGGACTTTCAGTTATAAAAAGTACAAAATAAATTAAAACTAACATGAAATAAAAAAAAAAAATAACAAAGTTTAGGGATGTACGATGGTTTTTATTTTACAACGGCAGAAATGATGTTGTTAACAGATTTATTTGCATTCTTAAACAATGAGAAGTTGTTAGGTTTTTTACACTAACTAACTAACTAACTAACTAACTATATATATATATATATATATATATATATATATATATATATATATATATATATATATATATATATATATATAACTCTTTCTATATATAGAGCAAGTATTTTTCTTTCAATATATGTTTATATATATATATATATTTGTATATAACTTTATATATAGATAAAAAAATTATCCGATCTCCCGTTCCGTGTGTGCCGTTAAGTAACTTTTTCCATATATATATATATATATATATATATATATATATATATATATATATATATATATATATATATATATATATATATATATAACTCTGCTGCTCTATATGCTATATATATATCCTGCCTATATATATATATATACTCACTCAGAGAGAGAAAGGCTTTTTAATTTAAAAATATAAATATGAAGCACACGTATGTACAGAAGAAAAAATGGTAGAATGAAAAAGGATCTTCACTCTTTAGGTCTAACTTTCAAGTTTCCAACTCCAAGAGGTTGAAGACTGAAGTTGTGCTGGAAAGCGTTGATGTTGGATCATGATGAACTGGGGATGTTTTGGACTTTTTGTGAACGAGTGAATAAATTATTAAGAAAATCGGGTTTCACTAGAAAATTAATCAATAATCATAAAAATCAATTTTTTTTCGTATTAAAAATGAAAAATAACTATTAAGTATTAATGAAGCTAGGAATCTTCAAAATGATTTCTTATTTTAAGTACAAAATAAATATTAATTCCAACAACGAAATTAATTTAAATTGGAAGGTAGACAACTGATCCTTGGACGACTCTGGAAGTCTGGATCTTAAGAAAATCTATTAAACTTTAGTAATAAAATGAAATAATATTTAAGAAGTTCGAACTGGTTGTCAGACGACTTATCATAAGAAAAGCTGTAGTGATGTACCCCCAAATATTAACTTTTAGTAATAGCTATTATAAAATCGTTAATTTAGTTAATTACATATTTAAGCGAAATAATCGTAATCGCCAGTAGATGATTAGTCTAGTCGGTACTCGGTATGTTAACTGTAAACCAACTCCCAGGAGTCCTGTTCCGGTATTAGATTTCTGCAATGATTATCTTCGTCCACACTGACACTGAACACACCACAGAACTACACGTAAATCAGGATCAGGCTAGTCTCGAGTGGACTGCAAAGTCTTTAATAGTCTCAGAATAAATAAATAAATTATAAAATATAAAGGAAAATAAAACTATGATAGCTAATTTTAATTCCTTTCCTTTATATTCAATGTAACTCAAGTTAGTTACTCTTTGATAATTATATATATATATATATATATATATATCAATATATATAAAAACAATATATATATATATATATATATATATATATATATATATATATATATATATATATATATATATATATATATATATATATATATATATATATATATATATATATTATTACAAGCCAATACTTATCATCTAATGCACCTAAAAAGACTAACTGATTGATATGCTCGGAAGTCAATCTATTCCTTTCATTTGAGCAAACATTGTTTAATAATGATGCTGTTCGTTCTGACGAGACTGACGTCACGCATTACAGTAAGATATTTCATTGTCATAAACATAGCAAGGAAAGCATTTTTACTATCATTTCAAAATTTTATTGGGTCGCATTATCCACTTGATCACTGAATAACTGAATAGTGATTAGTGAATACTCAGATCGAAGACAATTTGACAATGTGGTATGTGCCATTTCGATCCCCCCCTCTCCCTATTTTGGTTCCCGAAAAGACCGAAAATCTCAAACCCCAATTTTTCGGTTTATTTTTATACACGACATTGGGGACGAACGAAGAAGAACGAAATATGGGGGGAAGAGTTTCATCACTTCAGGGTGTCGGGAGAGGGGATAATTTTATTTTTTTCCGGCCTTTAAAAAAATTTCTTTTGAAAAGAATATCGGCTTTCGATATTAAGAAAAATATCGAAATATCGATATATCGCCTATAAGAAAATATCGCCAAAAAATATAATATCGATATATCGGGTAAAAATGGGAAGTTTGATCAAGCTATATTTTTATAATAAAGATGATTAAAATAAAATTAAAAATTCGTTAATTAAAATATTCTAAATTTAATTCAAAATTATTTTTCTTAGAAACTAAGAGGGATAACTAAAATAAACAAAAAAGTATTTATAAGTTATTTAAAAGCCAAAATTGGAAGTTTGATCAAAGTAAGTTTCTATAATATAGATGATTAAAATAGAATTAAAAATTCATTAAGCTTAAATATTCTAAATTGAATTTAATTATTTTTAACAGAGGGAATTAACAAAAATAAATAACAATATTTATAAGTAAATTAAGCGTCGAAAAATTCAAATTTGATCAAGGGAAGGTTTTATAATAGAGATGATTAAAATAATAAAAAAAATTTATTATATAAAAATTCAAAATTTATTTTAAACTTATTTTTAACTAAGAAACTATGAAGGATAACTAAAATAGATAAAAAAAATATATATTTATAAGTAATTTAAGCACCAAAAATTTGAATTCTGAACAAGGGAAGATTATATAATGAAGATGATTAAAATAAAATTACTAATTCATTAATTAAAATATTTTAAATTCAATTTAAAGTTATTTTTAACTACGAGTTTAAAAGGGATAACTAAAATAAATAAACAATATTTATAAGTAAATTAAGATCCACAAATTTCAAGTTTGATCAAGGGAAGCTTCTATTATAGACATGAATAAATTCAAGAGTTTGTTAGAAACCTTTCTTGAAATGCAAATTTGCAGCGTCAGGAGAGCAAGGAACAATATTAAATTGACTTTAAATTCGAAATATTTACAGAAGTTTCATTTAGAAAAATAAAAAATAACTTTTCTATTAGAACGTAAATGTTTAATATATATATATATATATATATAATATATATATATATATATATATATATTATATATATATATATATATATATATATATATATATATATATATATATATATATATATGTATTTAAAAACTATATCATTTATATAATATATATATATGTATTTATAAAAAATACCATAATATGTAATAATATGTATATATATATATATATATATATATAATATATAATATATATAATAATATATATCTAATAAATAATATATAATAATAATATGAATTAATAATAATATAATATATAATATATACGATATGAAACAACTTACAAAAAATATGTACAGATATACAGCTATTATATATATATACCATATATATATATATATAATATATAGCATATATACTACTATATATATATATATATATATATATATATACTCTGCTATATCGTAACATAACGCATGTTTTTATAAATCTGGGTCTTGTAGCTAAGATATTGGGATCGATTCTTGAAGAATAACTCTAGAAAAGTTCACTTCCTTCAAAAAGTGCAAAAAACTCACCACTTTTTCATAAAAAAAAAAAAAAAGAATAAAAAGTTAGGTCTAATTCTGGTTAGATTAGACATAATTTTAAATCCATTGCACATTAATGTAAAACATTTTAGAAATAGGCGGGAGGTCCTACACTGCACCCACCAACTATAGAGTAAAGATTTGTAAGGTATTCGTGCAAGAAGGGAGGTCATCAAAATCTATTCATAATTAAGTAAAACATGCAAAAACTCTACCATTATCAGGCACGAAATAAACGAGTATATCAATTGAGTTTATCTTGGATAGGAGAGGTTTAATAATTACTGTTACACAAAAAAAAAAAAAATAAAGAAAAAAAAAATTTTTTATCTCCTTCCGTTCTAAAAATGAAAATAATCGACATTTGTAAAAAAAAAAAAAAAAAAAAAAAAAAAAAAAAATCTGCTTATTTAGAGTTTTTCTAACGAATCCAACAAAACAACTTAACCTAACTTAACTTAACTCAACCTAACTTAACCTATCCTAATTCCTAACGCCTACGGTGGGTTGTACGTGAAATCTTTTTTATGTCAACCATTTGACCTGTCGACCATTTTCCCTGTCCATCATCATTTTGACTAATCCCCTAAAAATAGTGAAAAACTAACTAATTATTAAGATAAGAAAAAGGATTATGACCTTAAAATCTTCATATTAGCTTTAAATTCGGAGATATACTACATTATAATTATGTATTAATGAAACGGGTTAAATATAAACTTTAACTAAGCAAAATGCGCATTTTCAATTAAAGTTTAGGAAGTATTGTAGTTTACGAAACAATTATAATAAATATCTTAACTAATATCTTAGCTTCTACGTCTTTCCTGGTGTTTCCTTTAAAGGGCCAACAGTTGTCTGTAAACATAGATGTATTCAATTTACCCTTGTATCTTCGTTCTATGACTGAAATATCCTTATCCTTATCTTAATGGCTCTCCGTGCTCACAGCTTACAGCACCACGGTTGTTCGGGAAAAAATCCAGATGTTAATAGGAAAAATGAAATTTGAGCGACCTGTTACAATTAAGCTTATTGAACTTATCTTAAAGGTTGTTCACAATTTCAACATAGTTTCAAACTTCTGTTGCTGAAGAAAGCCATGGACAACGCTTTCAAATGCTTACCAAGCTATTTTCTCACTGGCATTGAGGATTTGTCTGAAGTTTTTTCTTTAAGAAGATCACGACTGTCAGTGCCAAAGAAAATCCCTTCCTTAAATTTGGAGTTACTCAGCAGTGTAAATTTCTGCCTCAGGTACTTAAACCACTCTCCATTCTTATTCATCCTTTTCACAAAATTACCCATTGGTCCCAGCTTGATGTGAAAAGGAGGCAGAAATTTTTATTTCGTTCACTAGAGGGCTACGGTGTACATTTTTATTCGAAGGCACAGACTCCTAGCTGGCAATGTTTTTTCTTATAGTGCAGAGACTTGGCACGACTGATCAGTGCATGCCAAGTAGTATCCTTATGACTTTTAGGTCTTCACAGATGTGCCACTGGTCTTTTTCATACACGAATGATTCCAGAAGTATTTTCATGTTTTCCCATGCTTCTTTCATATGGACAGTATGGTCTACAGGAATAGAAGAAAGTGAATTATTGTGCAGCAAAACAGTTTTTAAACTCAATGTTAAGAAGTCTATAAAGAGCCTCCAGTCTTTTGGGGGGTACATTAAGGTTAAAAAGTTCATCAAACTGTTCACGTAACAACAAAATTTAAAGGTATTCACTTTCTTGAAGTATAATATCAAATCCTTTTCACTACTATTATACACAGTCACTCTCACATCAGATTGGAGATGATTTCACTGTTGGTGCCTTGATTCCAGATGTTCTGCTTTGTCCTTTCAGAGATGAAGATCTCGAATTAGGTCATTTAATTCAAACTCAGTAAATTTGTGTGGTTCACTTGGATACGTTTGTGAAAAATCAGTATCCCAAGAAGATGAAGGTTCTGGTATTTCCTCTTTTATGCTTTCTTCATCAACATCAAACTGCTGAGGGTGAGGTACTGCAGATCAAATCCATGTGAAACTGGCAGGATAGCAAATGGAATGTTTGGGTTTCAACATCCACTTCTATTTTCTCGACATATCATGCTGCAGAGGTTTAATAAACAAAACACCAGTCATTTGCATTATTTTTAGGTTAGACGCCAGATCATTGGAACGGCAAAACGTATCAAACGCCTTTTTTATTATTAATCCAACCACGAAGAGTCACTGATCAGGTATTTCGGCAAATGCGAGGTGCCAAAGACTTTTCCTGCTCCCTACCTTGAGTCCGAAAAAATAGAAATAAGCTGTTTTAACATGTGATGTAAACTGGTTATTTGGGGAAGAAAATGTTACTTCACCACACACATAGCAAAAAAATTTACTAATAGAGTTACAAGGCATTTTTAGCATTTTCATGCAATTTCCCCAAAAATCACGAACGATTGAAAAATACAACAAAAAGATAATAATAATAATAATAATA
>JABUQX010093278.1:0-2500 GCA_015478945.1 Trachelipus rathkii | reverse complement strand
GATGTAAAGAGTGTCCCCTCTGTATCCTTGGACTCGGATCACAGGTTGGTGATAGGAAAGTTGTGTATGAGGAGACCGATGTGTACAAAGGCCCTTGTGAGAGAGAGGTTTGCTGTGGAGAAATTAAAAGAGGAGGGAGTGATTGAAGCACTCCAGAATAAAATAAGAACTTGTAAACCGAGAGAGGACATGGATTTCGAGGGTGTGGAGGAGGAGTGGGAAAATTTTAGGAATAAGATGGATAACTGCGCGAGAGAAGTATTGGACATCAAAAAGATGGGCGCAGGGAAGAAGTGCACTGTCTGGTGGACGGAGGAGGTGGGACGAGCCATAAAGGAAAAAAATAAAGCGTTTAGAAGTTGGATGAAGGAGAGAAGCCCAGAATCCAGAGTGGAATATGTAACCCTTAGAAATAGAGCCGAAGCATTGAAAAGGGAGGCTCAGAATGAGTCTTGGGTGCGAATAGGTGAACAATTGAGACAAGATATGACCGGAACTAAAAAACTAGTATATAATATGGCAAAAAGATATAGGAAACAGGACTCGTCAGCAGGACACTTAGTTAAAGATAAGGAGGGCAGATTGAAAATAGAACCAGAGGAGGTTAATGATAGATGGAGCGAGTATTTTTTCGAATTATACAATCCAAATATAGAGGTCGAACGGCGGGGAAGAGCAGAGGATCAACACCAGGTTGATATCGCTGTTGAACAACAAGCGGGTGCGGAAAATCCAAATAATGAACAGATAATATCAATGGAGGAAGTGGAGACCGCAATAAACAGTATGAAGAATGGTAAGAGTACAGGTATCGACGGATTACCTGTTGAAATATTTAAGGGGGGGAAGGAGGTGGTGCAGTGGATGTGGAGACTGTTCAACGGATTTTGGAGAGAGGAAAGGGTACCGGAGGAATGGGGGAAGGCAATTATATGTCCAATATTTAAGAAGGGAGACAGAGGTGAGTGTTCCAACTATAGGGGGATATCTCTTCTGCCCCATGCTTTGAAGATATATGAAAGGATTTTGGAGAGGAGACTTAGAACGAGTGTGGAGAGTAAATTGAATGAGGCCCAATATGGTTTTAGACCGGGAAGAGGAACCACCGATTTGATCTTTAGCTTGAAGATGGTGATTGAGAAGAGCTGGGAGTGGGATAGAGACATCTATGCTGCTTTTATAGATCTAGAGAAAGCGTTTGATAGTGTGCCGCGGGAGAAGTTGTGGGAAACGCTTGGAAATCCGTATTATGAGGTTGAACCCAAGTTAGTAAGAGTGATACGTAGTCTCTATGTCACTAGTAAGAGTGCCGTCAGAACAGCGTTTGGCTTAGGAAAATGGTTCCATGTACAAGCGGGAGTGAGACAGGGAGGAGTGTTGTCTCCTCTGCTGTTTATCATATATATGGATGGGTGTATCCGAGAGGTTGGTTTGGAGGAGGATGTTGGAATTGCTATGGCATATGCAGATGACATAGGAGTGGTGACAAGTGACAGAGCGACTCTGCAGAGAGCGTTGGATAGGTGGGGAGACATATTGCATAGAGAAGGATTAAAAATAAACAAGGAAAAGACGGAGGTGATGAAGATCGCTAGAGAAAGAGAGGTGCTTGGCATCGTGATAGAGGGGGAAAGGTTGAAGGAAGTGGAAAAATTTAAGTACCTGGGTGTTACTGTAAACGTGGATGGAGAAATGGCCGGAGAGATTGAGGAGAGAATAAACAGGTTTTCGAGGGGTGTGGGACAGCTGTATGGATTGCTGAAAAACAGGCATGTACCGAGGGATGTTAATGTTTTGATATATACGACAATACTAAGACCTACTCTCGTATATGGATCGGAAGCTTGGACCCTTACCACCAGAACTAAAAGCAAGATTGTGGCAGCAGAAATGAGAGTGCTGAGACTGATAGCAGGAGTGACGAGAAGGGAGCGAAGAAGAAATTCGGAAATTAGGCGCGAGCTTGGAATAGAGCCCATTGATTGGTTGATAGAGAGACAACAGCTAAGGTGGTATGGCCATGTCCGAAGAATGAATGAGGAGAGATACCCTGCGAGATTCTACGACTGGCAGCCAGAAGGAAGAAGACCTGCTGGGAGACCAAGAAGAAGATGGAGGGATGGTGTTGCAGCGTCGATGGTGAAGCGAGGAAGATCTATTGCCGAGGTGGAAGAGGAAGGATTCTACCGAGACCGATCCGCATGGAGGGGCTTTGCAGAGGACAGGGCTGTTCCCTAATCTCAGCGCTTGGTGAGAAGAAGAATATATATATATATATATATATATTATACTATTATATTAATAATATATATATATATATTTTTTTTTTTTATATTTTTACTTTATATGATTATATATATATATATATATATATATGGCCAAACTAAAAAAGTTACCCGCATGATATCCGAAAACTAAATAGGTACCAAGAAACTGATACATATATGGAATCAGACGTATGAATTTGTATGGAAAATAAATGAAAAAAAATCTCTCTCTT
>JABUQX010093277.1:0-25886 GCA_015478945.1 Trachelipus rathkii | reverse complement strand
CTCATAGTGAGAGGATGCCCTACGTAAATTGTTAGAGTTAACAAAAGGCCGGCAGGTCTATTTAGGATAGGGAATTAGTGCATTATCTTATTAGTTAGTCTGTGAAATTCATAATAGTGCTAACGTTGATATATGCCCATCCATTATTCATCCATTGTTTAATGAAAATCATCTTTGTATTGTTTATCTAACTATCATAATAAACCAACTACGAGGAAAGTGCTCTAATTACCCCCATGCTATGACTGTCGAAGTGATTTCGGCCTAGACGTCATTTTGGTGAACCCCGGAGCGACAGGGGGCAAAACCCCCTAATTGGAGTCAGATACATTAATTATTGAAAAAAAAAAAAAAAAAAAAAAAAAAAATCCGGTACTTCCTCGTCAGTAGTGCTTAAAATATCGGTAGTTAGATAAAGTGAATAAATTATTTGAGTCAAAGTAATAACGTGAAGAATAAAGTTCTTATTAACATCATTAAAGTAAGAGAATAAAGTCGTTATTACTTCGAAAGCGAAAATTCAAGCTCTCGATTTAGGCCTAAAATCAACGCCTAAACAGTGACTCAAAAGCAGTCAGCAACAACAAGCCATAGAAAATGGTATCAACGAAAAAGCTGACTCTGAGGACTCAAACAAAAAAGTCCACAAAAAGAGGGAAGGACCAAACTCCCTCTCCCCAACGCCTTTCCCCCTCTCAGGATGAGGGAACGCCATCTGGTTCTCGCTCCGAAACTGAGATGGAAGCGACGCCATCATCTTCGCGCCAAAAGGAAAGGACGCGGCGTCATGATGCAGACTCACCGATAAGAACATACAGTCAATTAACATCGAGTCAATTACCAACCTTTGACCCCTACGATGTTATAAATTGGTTAAGTGCGACCACAGCGATCTTCAAATTAAATCACATAGAAGATACACATGAACGTGTTCGGTTGTTGGCTCCAATCTTGCCCACAAATTTAGTCTCCAAAATCACTTTTCCTCTTCAAAACAACGCTTATCGTCTGCTCTTACAAAACATCGAAGAAGTTTACCTCCCAGCTTTGAGGAACAGGATCCGGGATGTCTTTAAACAAGGCATGAGACCCGACGAATTGCCCAGTGAATATCTCCATCGTGTAAAAGGAGTATTGGGGAATAAAAGCTTCGATGTGTTGGTAGAACACAACCCCAAATTTGCGATAGACCTCTTCTTAGAGCAGATGCCCCAAAATATTCAGATGTCAGTCTATTCATTAGCTGAAGAAAATGACCTTGTAAGGATGGTCAAAGTTTCAGACGATCTTTATAAGAATTTTGTACGAAAAGGAAGAAATTATCATCAACCAAACGAAGAACAGACTTGGAGCTCTGTGAATTCTGTACGTAACAAACCAGACTCCGCCTACCTTCTTCCCAACGCGCGCAACCAAGAGCGCCAACATGAAACTGAGAGCAGAAGTGAAGGTCAAATCGCCACCCAGCTGGCCCACCTCACGAAGATTGTGACCGAGCTCGCACACGATTTTCAGCTGTTCATTAAAAACCAAGCGAACTCAGCTGAAAAAGGAAATAGGACCCGCGAGAAAAGTAGGTCACGCTACGCCGAATCAGATACGAATGGATACAGTAAAGCATTTAATAACGCTGTCAATCAATTATGCTTCTATCATGCTCGCTATCTCTTCAAAGCTTATAAATGTGAGAGTAATGAATGTCCTATGTATCCATTAATATATGGGAATAACCAGAAAAATGTCCCATCATTCGTCGGAAACTTGGGTGTTGGTACTAACAAGGTTGCGAAATTTTTACCCCTATCAAATAGCAGCCGTAAAAAACAACTCACAATGAAAAGTAGAATTTATAATACCCTCCAAGTGATAAAGTGACCCTATTACAAACAGTGAGGTGCTTAATGAAATAAACTTACTAAATAAAAAGTGCTGAAGAATTAAATAAAAATTGTATCAATCATAATAACTCTATAACCTTCAAAATAATAGTGAAATAACTACTACTACTACCTACTACTACTACTACTAATAATAATAATAGATAATAATAATCATACTAATAAATAATAATAATAATAATAAATAATAATAATAATTAATAATGTAATAATAATAATAATAACAAATGAAAATATATTATTATAAAGACAATGATGAACTATACTATCCAGAAATTGATCAAAATATTGATAAAAATTAAAGCAGTATTCAATTGAAAAATAATATATTAAAAATAAAGTATAAATTTGAAAAAAAATTGTTCTTAAAAATAAAACTTTATCAATGAATCATATTCAATTTTCACAAATGTACAAGGAATGCATGATCCTTCTAGTTTAAAGAACTCTAATAATATAAATATGAGAAGTAGTAGTAGTCCACAAAACGAAAATATATCAATAAATAAAAATATTATATTAAATAATACTGACCTCAATACAGGTCTCGATGCAACTGTCTCAAACAATTTTGGTAATGTACAAACTAATCATTTTATTACTACTGTCAATCCATCGCATGTGGGATACATCTTTTTTAAATCAAATTTATTAAAGGGGGGAGGGGTGTTATAGATAATACAAGGGAGAATGGGAGCAATGAAGCAAATATCCTGTCAGACCCAACTGATTTGAGTGCTGATGACGAGCGCTGCGCAAGCAGTAAGATAGTTACAGCCGATGTTGAGGGAGACAATAGGGTTTGCAAGATTGATAATTTGAACTTGTATATTGTCTATGACACACTTAATAAGATCGATTATTTGTTAGACTGCGGATCTGTACACAATATTTTATCTTACAATAATAATGACCATCAAAAAGCGCCAGTAGGTTACCTACTTGCAGCTAACAACTCAAAAATTGCAGTTTATGGTATTAAAAATATTGAAATCGTCTGGGATTGGGACGTAAATATAGGGATACTTTTTATATAGCTAATGTAAGTACAAACATTTTAGGAATAACCTTTTTGAAGAATTTTGAGATGGGCATTAATTTTAAAGATGATTTGTTATTAGATCAAGTTACGAAAAATACCTTAAATTTGAGTAGAAATGTGAATTTTAATATTAACTGGCACCTCTTCTAATTACAAAATTCTCATACATACCACGAAGGTATCTGCAGCGGCTGTTATTTTATCTACTACTGCCGCAGATGACCATCCAGTTGCATTTTATAGTTCCCTTCTCTCCCCTATAGAGAGGAATTACGACGAAGCAAATCGTCTGTTAGTCTGTTTAACAAAAGTTTTCAAGAAGTATGGATATCTCCTCACGAATAAAAATATTGATATCGAAACCAACTGCCGTGAACTCATAAACAAATATAAAAGAGCAAATGACGATAAAAATTTCAATATTCGTGAAATTAGAAGTCTGAATTTACTATCTAGTTACAAAGTTTCTTTCAAATTATTAACAAAAAAGAAAAATCCCTTAGAAGAATACTTATTAATAAATGATATCAGTAATGAAGAACAAAATAACGAAGAAAGTGTGTCTACTGACGAAGTAAAAACAGCTGAGATCACACCCTCCCCAACGAATGCTGTGATTGGCCCTCGCCTCAGCAAACTGGCCAATGAGAACGGAGTTCCCGTACTCAACGTGGAGTCCTGTCCGAATTTTACAACCACTTTTAAATATCAAGAACTTTCTCCGACACTCAAGACTCGGTATCATGAGGCCATAAAACTTAACCGCGCACGTGCCACGGCCGACATTCCAACAAAGGGTGAAAGTACAAACCTTTTAAATAACCACAATGTAAACAAAGAAAATTCCACACATAGTTCTCCTGAGAATAAAGGGACTTTAAAACCAAAAGGGTTGAGAACGAAAGATAGAATAGAGATGGAAGAAAAAGAATTACTAAAAATAAACCAAAAATCACCAACAAAAAAATTAGATGAAATAAATGATATACAAAACACACGAATAAATTTAATTCAGCGCTGTAATGAAGCTCATATTGACTTAATAAAACGCTTCAGAAAAGAAGTAGACTATGCGGCAATTAGTAAAGACCAGTTAGAAGACGAATACATTAATTCCTTGCTTAAAAATAGAGAAAAAAGCTCCTTAATCCTAAAGAAACAACCCTTCTGGTTCAAAAAGAATGAAGTCTCTCTCTACGTTGATACCTCATTGAATTATGCTAGAGTCATTCTCCCTGAACAACATATAGACGATATTATACGGCTAACTCACTTTCAAGGACACCTCGGGATATCGCGCTGTCTTACCGCAATAAAAAGCGACTTTGTGTTTCGCAACATGCATAAGAGAGTTAAAGCGCTTGTGAGAAGTTGTCCACAATGTCAAATCGGAAAGGTAGGCCGTAGCATAAATCCTATTTACGGAAAATATAAAGAAGTTTCCTACAAGTTTCAAGATTTAAACTGTGATATTTTGAAATTGCCTGTTTGTAGAGGATACAAGTATTTATTAACCCTCATTGATAGGTATTCTCATTATGTGTGGGCCTTTCCCCTCAAGGATATCACAAAAGAAACCATCGTTAAAACGTTAATAAATCAGCTAATCCCGATGTGTGGAGTTCCCAGCAACCTGATCACAGACAAGGGTGGAAATTTCACATCCCATTTATTTGAAAGTGTCTGTAAACTCTTAGGAATAACTCATACCACTACCGCGAGCTACGCGCCCTTCTCGAACTCCAAGGTAGAAGTAACACATAAGATGATTCTAACCAGTTTAAGAACCATGCTAGCTGAACCAGGCATGGAAAGTCAAGGGTGGTTAGACGTTTTACCATTCGTCTTATTCGCGCTTAGGCTTGCCCCCATCTCCGAATCGGGCATCTGCCCCAGCAAATTGATGTTCGGGCAAGATATAAACATTCCTGACGGTTTGATAGACCCTTCACTCCCAGACGGTCCTAAAACCTATGATAATTATATTGAAAAACTAGCAGGACTCATAGCCAAACCACTCTCTCAGAGAACTAACTTAAGAAACAGAAACGTGTTCGTGCCTCTTAAAAGATGCTCACTATCTGCTGGTAAAGAGTCAACAATACAATCGTGGTAAGCTCTCTCCAAGATACCACGGACCTTATAGAGTCGTCAAGATCACTAATAATAACGCTCATATTGTGAAAGGAGATAAGGTGGTGGTAGAAAATTTAAGAAATGTCAAAATTTTCTATAATCTCGTTCCTGACCCACCAGAACGCAAGAAAAACGCGGAATAACGAAAGTAGAGAAAAGAAATGAGGAACCGAGGTAAATAGCTCTTGGGGAAAATAAGAGTCTAAGACGTTGCTATGGTAATTAATACGAGAACAATAGTGTTTAAAAAGGGTATTAAATATTCATATTGTAAGTTCTTTCACCTTCCACAAGTAGTATTTCACCTGTTCTTCCTCTTTCCTCAACTTTGTATTTCCTGTATTTTCTTGCGTTCTGGTGGGTCAGGAACGAGATTATAGAAAATTTTGACATTTCTTAAATTTTCTACCACCACCTTATCTCCTTTCACAATATGAGCGTTATTATTAGTGATCTTGACGACTCTATAAGGTCCGTGGTATCTTGGAGAGAGCTTACCACGATTGTATTGTTGACTCTTTACCAGCAGATAGTGAGCATCTTTTAAGTTACGAGGCACGAACACGTTTCTGTTTCTTAAGTTGGTCCTCTGAGAGAGTGGTTTGGCTATGAGTCCTGCTAGTTTTTCAATATAATTATCATAGGTTTTAGGACCGTCTGGGAGTGAAGGGTCTATCAAACCGTCAGGAATGTTTATATCTTGCCCGAACATCAATTTGCTGGGGCAGATGCCCGATTCGGAGATGGGGGCAAGCCTAAGCGCGAATAAGACGAATGGTAAAACGTCTAACCACCCTTGACTTTCCATGCCTGGTTCAGCTAGCATGGTTCTTAAACTGGTTAGAATCATCTTATGTGTTACTTCTACCTTGGAGTTCGAGAAGGGCGCGTAGCTCGCGGTAGTGGTATGAGTTATTCCTAAGAGTTTACAGACACTTTCAAATAAATGGGATGTGAAATTTCCACCCTTGTCTGTGATCAGGTTGCTGGGAACTCCACACATCGGGATTAGCTGATTTATTAACGTTTTAACGATGGTTTCTTTTGTGATATCCTTGAGGGGAAAGGCCCACACATAATGAGAATACCTATCAATGAGGGTTAATAAATATTTGTATCCTCTACAAACAGGCAATTTCAAAATATCACAGTTTAAATCTTGGAACTTGTAGGATACTTCTTTATATTTTCCGTAAATAGGATTTATGCTACGGCCTACCTTTCCGATTTGACATTGTGGACAACTTCTCACAAGCGCTTTAACTCTCTTATGCATGTTGCGAAACACAAAGTCGCTTTTTATTGCGGTAAGACAGCGCGATATCCCGAGGTGTCCTTGAAAGTGAGTTAGCCGTATAATATCGTCTATATGTTGTTCAGGGAGAATGACTCTAGCATAATTCAATGAGGTATCAACGTAGAGAGAGACTTCATTCTTTTTGAACCAGAAGGGTTGTTTCTTTAGGATTAAGGAGCTTTTTTCTCTATTTTTAAGCAAGGAATTAATGTATTCGTCTTCTAACTGGTCTTTACTAATTGCCGCATAGTCTACTTCTTTTCTGAAGCGTTTTATTAAGTCAATATGAGCTTCATTACAGCGCTGAATCAAATTTATTCGTGTGTTTTCAGTACGTATATCATTTATTTCATCTAACTTTTTAGTTGGCGATTTTTCCCTCATTTTGAGTAATTCTTCTTCTTCCATTTCTATTCTTTCTTTCATTCTCAACCCTTTGGGTTTTAAAGTCCCTTTTTTCTCAGAGAACTATGTGTGGAATTTTCTTTGTTTACATTGTGGTTATTTAAAAGGTTTGTACTTTCACCCTTTGTTGGAATGTCGGCCGTGGCACGTGCGCGGTTAAGTTTTATGGCCTCATGATACCGAGTCTTGAGTGTCGGAGAAAGTTCTTGATATTTAAAAGTGGTTGTAAAATTCGGACAGGACTCCACGTTGAGTACGGGAACTCCGTTCTCATTGGCCAGTCTGCTGAGGCGAGGTCCAATCACAGCATTCGTAGGGGAGGGTGTGATCTCAGCTGTTTTTACTTCGTCAGTAGACACACTTTCTTCGTTATTTTGTTCTTCATTACTGATATCATTTATTAATAAGTATTCTTCTAAGGGATTTTTCTTTTTTGTTAATAATTTGAAAGAAACTTTGTAACTAGATAGTAAATTCAGACTTCTAATTTCACGAATATTGAAATTTTTATCATCTGCGTCCGTAGTTATTTGACCGTCCTCAGCTATTGATGCTGTGCTCATTCTCTTATTTTTATTTTTATACTTATCAAAAATTTCGTTCCACCTTTTTTCTTGTTTCAATTTGATGTGGTGGTTTTCGGGGAGATAAGGGTTTACAAATAACTCAGAATATTTTGACAATAACTCATTAAAATTTATAGAACTAGAAGGCACAGGAGGTGGAGAGAGAGAGAGATTTGAAGAAGAAGAAATAGGAGCTTCATTAATATTAAAATTCACATTTCTACTCAATTTTAAGGTATTTTTCGTAACTTGATCTAATAATAAATCTTCTTTAAAATTAATGCCCATCTCAAAATTCTTCAAAAAGGTTATTCCTAAAATGTTTGTACTTACATTAGCTATATAAAAAGTATCCCTATATTTACGTCCCAATCCCAGATCGATTTCAACATTTTTAATACCGTAGACTGCAATTTTTGAGTTGTTAGCTGCAAGTAGGTAACCTACTGGCGCTTTTTGATGGTCATTATTATTGTAAGATAAAATATTGTGTACAGATCCGCAGTCTAACAAATAATCGATCTTATTAAGTGTGTCATAGACAATATACAAGTTCAAATTATCAATCTTGCAAACCCTATTGTCTCCCTCAACATCGGCTGTAACTATCTTACTGCTTGCGCAGCGCTCGTCATCAGCACTCAAATCTGTTGGGTCTGACAGGATATTTGCTTCATTGCTCCCATTCTCCCTTGTATTATCTATAACACCCCTCCCCCCCTTTAATAAATTTGATTTAAAAAAGATGTATCCCACATGCGATGGATTGACAGTAGTAATAAAATGATTAGTTTGTACATTACCAAAATCGTTTGAGACAGTTGCATCGAGACCTGTATTGAGGTCAGTATTATTTAATATAATATTTTTATTTATTGATATATTTTCGTTTTGTGGACTACTACTACTTCTCATATTTATATTATTAGAGTTCTTTAAACTAGAAGGATCATGCATTGTACATTTGTGAAAATTGAATATGATTCATTGATAAAGTTTTTATTTTTTTGTTCATTTTTTTCATTTTTATTGTTATTTTTAATAATATTTATATTTTCCGTTTGAATAGTGCTGGTATTTGTATCTATATTTTGATCAATTTCTGGATCAGTATAGTTCATATTGTCTTTAATAATAATATTTATTTTTCATTGTTATTATTATTATTATTACTATTATTATTATTATTATTATTATTATTAAATTATATTATTTATTATTATATGATTATAGTATATATTATTATTATTAGTAGTGAGTAGTAGTAGTTAGTAGTAGTAGTAGTTATTCACCTAATTATTTTGAAGGTTAATAGAGTTATTATGATTGATACAATTTTTATTTAATTCTTCAGCACTTTTATTTAGTAAGTTTATTTCATTAAGCACCTCACTGTTTGTAATAGGGTCACTTATCACTTGGAGGGTATTACTAAATCTCACTTTTCTATTGTGAGTTGGTTTTTCACGGCTGCTATTTGATGGTAAATTTCGCAGCCTTGTTAGCAGTTTTCCGACGATGATGGGACATTTTTCTGGTTATTCCCATATATTAATGGATACATAGGACATTCATTACTCTCACATTTATAAGCTTTGAAGAGATAGCGAGCATGATAGAAGCATAACTGATTGACAGCGTTATTAAATGCTTTACTGTATCCATTCGTATCTGATTCGGCGTAGCGTGACCTACTTTTCTCGCGGGTCCTATTTCCTTTTTCAGCTGAGTTCGCTTGGTTTTTAATGAACAGCTGAAAGTCGTGTGCGAGCTCGGTCACAATCTTCGTGAGGTGGGCCAGCTGGGTGGCGATTTGACCTTCACTTCTGCTCTCAGTTTCATGTTGGCGCTCTTGGTTGCGCGCGTTGGGAAGAAGGTAGGCGGAGTCTGGTTTGTTACGTACAGAATTCACAGAGCTCCAAGTCTGTTCTTCGTTTGGTTGATGATAATTTCTTCCTTTTCGTACAAAATTCTTATAAAGATCGTCTGAAACTTTGACCATCCTTACAAGGTCATTTTCTTCAGCTAATGAATAGACTGACATCTGAATATTTTGGGGCATCTGCTCTAAGAAGAGGTCTATCGCAAATTTGGGGTTGTGTTCTACCAACACATCGAAGCTTTTATTCCCCAATACTCCTTTTACACGATGGAGATATTCACTGGGCAATTCGTCGGGTCTCATGCCTTGTTTAAAGACATCCCGGATCCTGTTCCTCAAAGCTGGGAGGTAAACTTCTTCGATGTTTTGTAAGAGCAGACGATAAGCGTTGTTTTGAAGAGGAAAAGTGATTTTGGAGACTAAATTTGTGGGCAAGATTGGAGCCAACAACCGAACACGTTCATGTGTATCTTCTATGTGATTTAATTTGAAGATCGCTGTGGTCGCACTTAACCAATTTATAACATCGTAGGGGTCAAAGGTTGGTAATTGACTCGATGTTAATTGACTGTATGTTCTTAACGGTGAGTCGGCATCATGACGCCGCGTCCTTTCCTTTTGGCGCGAAGAGGGTGGCGTCGCTTCCATCTCAGTTTCGGAGCGAGAACCAGATGGCGTTCCCTCATCCTGAGAGGGGGAAAGGCGTTGGGGAGAGGGAGTTTGGTCCTTCCCTCTTTTTGTGGACTTCTTTGTTTGAGTCCTCAGAGTCAGCTTCTTCGTTGACACCATTTCTATGGCTTGTTGTTGCTGACTGCTTTTGAGTCACTGTTTAGGCGTTGATTTTAGGCCTAAATCGAGAGCTTGAATTTTCGCTTTCGAAGTAATAACGACTTTATTCTCTTACTTTAATGATGTTAATAAGAACTTTATTCTTCACGTTATTAATTTTGACTCAATAAATTTAGTCACTTTATCTAACTACCGATATTTTAAGCACTACTGACGAGGTAGCCGGATTTTTTTTTTTTTTTTTTTTTTTCAGATAATTTATCAGAACTATGTACTGATAAGTTTAATTGGCCAAGTAGTTTCACCAAATGACGTCTAGGGCGAAATCACTTCGACAGTCATAGCATGGGGGTAATTAGAGCACTTTCCTCGTAGTTGGTTTATTATGATAGTTAGATAAACAATACAAAGATGATTTTCATTAAACAATGGATGAATAATGGATGGGCATATATCAACGTTAGCACTATTATGAATTTCACAGACTAACTAATAAGATAATGCACTAATTCCCTATCCTAAATAGACCTGCCGGCCTTTTGTTAACTCTAACAATTTACGTAGGGCATCCTCTCACTATGAGGGTTGCCACGAGACTCCCGGGCATGATTCGGTGGCGTCCTATGTGGACCCAGGCACCAATCATAACCCTCGTTCGTTTGGCATTCTTTTCCTCCGCGGAAGAAAAGAGGCACCAAACATTAGACTTTCAAATAATGTACATAGTGTAAGTATGAAGTAGGCCACCATTATGCAAAGTGATATGCAGGAGGTTTGCAATAGCCTCTTACAGAGATGCATACACTCTAAGACACTGCATGCTATTGTCTTACAAGGATTCCCTACCGTAATTTTCACCTTATATATATATATATATATGCTGTTTTTGTTTGTGTATATAGTTCATATACATATATATATATAATATATATATAAATATATAATATATATATATATAATATATAATATAATATATATATATATATTATATATATATATATATATATATATATTGAAGATGCCACAATTTACAATCAAATCTTTCATCTCTTAATCTCTTCTCTCTCTCTCCTCTCTCTCTCACTCTGCTCTCATCTCCTTCTGTCTCTCTCTCTCTCTCTCTCTCTCTCTCTCTCTCTCCTCTCTCTTCTCTCTCTCTCTCTCTCTCTCTCTCTCTCTCTCTCTCTCTCTCTCTCAATTTCCCAAGTTATTTTTTTTAATATAAATTTTTATTATTATTCTTATTGCTATAATGGACTAAATTAATATTAATGTTATTATTTTATATATTATTATTATTATTATTATTATATTATTGATAATATTATATTATTATGTATATTATATTATTATTTTATGTATATATTATTATTAGTATTATATCTATTTTATTATTATGTAGAGTGGTAGTAGTAGTTAGGTTTATCGTATCGGGTTAAAATTTGAAGGGGTGTTAGATGGTGAGATAACCTCTTTGTATACGAAGCTACGTCCCCCCCCCCCCCGGCCCCGGGGGGCCCCCCCCCCCCAAAAAAACAAAGAGCCCGTATTGGGTGAAATTTGGTGGGAGGATTAAGAGTGTGGTTTCTAGAAAGAGTAGGTGTTTGGATTCTGGGGGGGGGGTGGAGTTGGGCTCCGGCACCGGTTGGCTGAGCCGCGGCGAGCGCGTGTTCAATACAGCATCGCTATAACAACAATGTTGGTGTCCTCATATGGGTTATCGAGGTCGTAGAGTTCGAATATGATGGTTATAAGTCCATATAGGGTGTCTAGGATCCCACAGATGGGGATTCCACCCCAAACCTGAAATATTGACGTAGAAAGCTGAAACTCGGTATACACCTATCATATAAGGTACTCATATCATATAAGGGTTAATTAGCCTTACACACTCCATGGGGGGATGCTAGCCCCACAAAAACTTGAATACTGTCGTAGAAGGATGAAACTTGGTATACTCCTATCATATAAGGTATCATTACTGCTGACAGTGTTAAATTATGGTGAGGATCCAAGGGGGGATGCTAGCCCCGTCAAACATTGAATATTGACGTAGAAAACTGAAACTTGGTATACACCTATCATATAAGGTATCATTGCTGAAACCAGTGTTAATTTGCAGTGAGCACCCCACGGGGGGATGCTAGCCCCACAAAAACTGAAATATTGGCGTAGAACAACGAAACTTGGTATACATCTTTCTTATGATGTATCCTAAATAAAAAAAAAAAAAAAAAAAAAAAAAAAAAAATAAAAATAAAAAAAAAATTAAAAAAATTAAAAAATTTTTTAAAAAAAATTAAAAAAAAAGTTTTTTTTTAAAAAAATTAAAAAAATTTTTTTTAAAATTTAAAATTTTTTTTAAAAAAATTAAAAATTTAAAAAATTAAAAATTTTTTTAAAAAAAATTAAAAAATTAAAAAATAAACAATTTTTTTTATCGCTTTAAGTTTTATAAAAAAAAATCGTTTTATTTATATAAACTCAAACATCCTCAAAAGCCTCTGCAGCCTTCTGGCAGGCCTCTTGAGCCCTCCCGGCCTCATCCCAGCCTCCCAAGCCTCCCGACCCCTCACATCTATGAGCTATTGACCCCTGTCTCCTCAGCCTCCCCTCCCCATCTATATCTAGTGATTCGCATTCATATTCTGTATAACATAAAAACACAAAAACTTTCATTATTTTGTGTTGTATATGCTTTAAAACAGTTTGTTTTTACTAAAATTACGCTTTTCATATTATTAAACTAAAAAATTTGGGTTTATTACATACCCTAAACTGTAAATCAGTAAAGCAAACCACCTTACCCTTGCACCACCCCTACCCAAATCTTCAAAATATATACAACATAGTGGTTCTTAACTAAAGCTATCATCACCTTTGTGCTTATCATACTGATGAATGAATATATGCTAACGTAACAAAGATCCATACTTAACAACAGTAAAAGTAACTAACATTGAGTGCAGAACGGAAGCCTACTTACACTTTTTTCTAACATATCACTGATGTTTTTACATTAACATAGTTGAATATTAACAAAATTTTTTCATAACCTTGTCTAAATATCATTACTGATCAATGAATATATGTAACGAACAAAGTTTTCACATCAATAAAGCAAAATTAGCATCATCTGAACTACGAATTATAACGTACATTCACAAACCTAACACATCTTAACCAGGAATAAACGGTCAACCATTAACAAACTTCCAACTTAACAACAGTAAGTAACAACATGAGCGCAGAACGAACCTACTTTACACTTTTCTAACAGTCACATTGATGGTTTTTAATTAACATAGTAAACATTTTAAACAAAAATTATCACAACCTTGTGTAAGTATCTTACTGATCAATTGAATATATGCTAACGTAACAAAGTTTTTAATTAAAAAGCAAACATAGGATCATATGAACTACGAACATACATGTTACACTCACAATTTCCTAACACATCTTATACCAACGATAAGAAACAGTCAACATTAACAAAGTTCAATATACTTAACAACTGTAACGTAACTAACTTGCATACAATACGTAACTTATTCCACACTTTTCAAACATATCTCAACCAGTATCATTACTATTCTATTAACACTGTAAATTATCATCACCTACGCTAATTATCATACTGATCAACGAATATATGCCAACGCAACAAAGGGTTTTTTTTTTGTTTTTTTTTTTTTTTTTTTCTTCCTTAACAAAGCTAACATATCATAGGCTGAACACCAAGAATATAACACACACCGAAAAAACCTAACATACCTTAAACGCGAATAAACAGCTAACATTAACAAAGTTCATACTTAACAACAGTGAAGTAACTAGCAAAACATATAGAACGTTGCTTTCCACATCTTTTTTTTTGTTGTTGTTTTAAAAACTTATTTGATTTTAACTTTTTTCATAAAACTTTTGTTGTTTAAAAAAAACTTTTAGCTATTTGTAAATTTATTCTTTAAAACTTTTTAGTTTTGTTTTTTTTTTTTAAACTTTAATTTTAACTTATTCTTTAAAACTTTGCTATTACAACGAAATTTATTGTTGTATGTTTATAACGAAAAAAAAAAAATTGTTTTTTACATACTCTAAAACGGTAAATCAGTAGATCAGTAAATCAAACCACCCCTACCCGTCCCAACCCTGATCTATTTGGGTATTGATCTATTGATCTTTGATTCAGTCATATTCGAGTATCATTTTGATAAACATAACAAAAAAATATGTTCTTTTTATACTAATCCTCGAATTATATCTTGACGTTATCAAAAGTTACCACATCAATAGAAGCACATACATAAGCTGATGCAAGAACTGATAATGATAGAAACATCAAACCTAATCATACCTTAAATACGAATAAACCAGTTCAACATTAACAATCAGTACCAACTTAACAACAAGAAAAAAACCAACGTTGCTACAAAACAACCTATCACCCTTTTCAAACATTATCTCTAACATATCACTGTTATTATTACATTAAACATTTAACAAAAATTATCATAACCTAACCTATATATATACTGACCAATGAAAATGCTACGTTAACAAAAGTTGTCGCATCATAAACTAACATATCATAACCTGAACTAAGAATATAATGTATAGAGCCAAAACCTAACCATGACCTTAGTTACGAATAAACAGTCAAAACATTAACAATACCATTACTTAACAACAGGAAAGTAACTATCGCAGCATACAGAACGTACATTTCACCGTTTTTTAAACATTTCTCTAACTACACTGTGTATTTTACACTAAACAAGTAACATATTAACAAAATTTATCATTAGTAACATAGATTATCATACTGACCAACGGAAAATACGCTAATGCAACAAAGATTTCACATCAATAAAGCTAACATATAATCTGTCCTAAGAATATAAGGTGCACCAGCAACCCTAACACATCTTAAACACGAATAAACAGTTAACATTAACAAATTTTCATACTTAACAACAGATAAAGTAACTAACATGCATTACAGAACTACCCCTATCATACTTTTTCACACATATCTCTGACATATCCTTTTGTTATGCTTTAAATTAGAAGCATTTTGGAAACCTGACCTTAAACTAATACCAAAGTTATCCTAAAGGCTACAATATATGCTGAGCGTAACAAAGTGTCACATCATAAGCTAACATATCATAGGCCTGAACTAAGATTATACGCAGAATGACAAAAAGCCTAACATACCTCCCGCTCGAATAAAATGCTAACATTAACAAAGTTTCCATACTTAACAGCAGTAAAAGTAACTAAACATGCATACAGAAGAACAGGTTATGAAGCTGATGAGTAAATATCACTTTACCATATCAGTATAGACTGTATTTGTTTATGTATTTTTAATTTCATTTCTTTAAACTTTTTTTTTTAAAAACTTTATCTATCTGAAGAACACAAAACTTTCAATTTTTTGAAAAAAATATTTTTAAGATTCCTTAATTTCATTTCATTAAAAAAGGCTTTTTGTTTTTTAAAAAAGTATTAGATTTATCATTTTTAATTTCTTTAAAAAATCTTATCTGTCAAACTAGGGTTTTAGTCTTTATATTTTCTCATTAAAAAAAATTACATTTTACATACACCAAAGCGTAACGAAATCAGTAAATCAAACCCCGCCTATCAACCCCACCCTCGCAATGATCTATTGATCTATTGATTCAAATCACACATCGAGTAGCATTTTTGAATAAACACAACATAAAAACTCTTGCCGTATTCTAACATCTTCTCCATAACTATCCTTAGTGTAACAAATTTTCACATAAAAAACCTAACCTAGCATCAACTGATTAAGAATATAATGTGCAACACCAAACCTAACATACCTTACGCACGAATAAATTGTCAACATTAACAAAGTTCCCACACTTAACAAGCAGTAAAATAACTAACTTAGCATACATAAACGTAACCTATCACTCATTTATCAACATAGCCCAACATGGTATGATAATTTACATTATTTCACATTAGATAAAGCTAAACAAGGCATCACCTGAGCTAAGAATATGATGTACAACGGCAAAACCTAACACATCTTATGTACGAATAAACTTTAACATTAACAAAGTCCAAACTTATCCTAGAGTTATCAGATACAATTCGAGAAATTGTTCAAACTCTTCCCACTTCGAAACATTACGCAATACCTATGATTCTTGTTGGTTCGTTTTCGAACATTATGCATACCAGTGATTCTTGTTTGGTTAACAAAAAAAAAAAAAAAAAAAAAAAAAAAAAAAAAAATGTTTCACACTTAACAACAGTAAAGTAACTAACATAAAATACAAAAATCGTAACCTATTCCTACGTTCTCAAGCATATCTCTAACCATAACAATGCTAATTTTACATTACATGTAATATTTAACAAAAATTATCATAACATTGGCTAATATTATCTTACTGATCAACGAATTATACGCTAACGTAATAAAGCTTTCACATCAATAAAGCTACCATAGCATAACCCAACTAAAAAATTAATGTACAAAACAAACCTAACACAACTTGCATATGAATAAACTGTCAACATTAACAAAGTACCGCACTTAACATCAGTAAAATAACTAACATTGTCCGCAAAACGTAAACTAGTCATATTTTTTTTTCAAAAGTTATCTAACATTTTAAACGTTAATTTTTAATCATATACAATTACCACACAATAGAATATAACGAACGACAATTTCACACATCCTTGTCATATCATAATCTAACAGACGCAGAGACCGTATATATAATGAGATTACAAATATTGTCTATAATACGTAAAAGCTCTCTATCAAACATACGTTATTTTTTAAATTAAACAATAGAGTCAATAAATCGATATTATTAACAAAAAATTTTGTGGATGAGTATATGAAATTCCTGTAAAATACCTATCGTAAAGATATCAACAACGAGCTAGAGATGCCGAGCAGATGTCATAACAGAGCCAGCACAGTCGAATATAGTATGACTTTACTGTGATCTGAAAAATAATCACGTATAGAAGCGTATTAAGTCACAGTCATACTTAAAGCGAGTAATTAGAATTTTTACCCCTTATTTCCTTACACACACCAATCTTTGCGATTAAGTGTTATTCAAACTCTCACGTCCTCAATACTTTTCATTTACTCGAATACATTATGCATACCTCTATGATTCCTTTGCTGGTTTCGTTTTTTCGAACAGCACTAACACTACAGAATAACGCAAATTCATAGCATTTCTCTGATTTTTGTATTTCACGCAGACATTATACAACATTTGCTCTAATGGCTAGCACTCAATTAGAGTAAAAACTCGCGTTAATTTCCAATAACTCAGTAGCTTACAAGCTGATATGCAAAGTAAGAAATGACTTAAAAACATTTATATTTTTAATACATATAGAAGATGACTTACGTGCGATATCAACTCACAAAAACTTGTCATGGCACATGAAGCCGCCCACAGGTGCCGGCTAGATCTATAGATTATATCAAGATCCATCACCTAATGAAACTAAAGACTAACTTATAAGATCCAGTATAAGAACAACAATCAGACACAACCCCAATGGTAAGTATCAAAATCACGAGATTACTCTTAACTAAGACAAAGTTCCATACTCAATTAAAGTACCTAGCATAACAAACTAAAAAAAGGTACAGAGACAAACCTAGCACAGCTATCATGATAAGTTTAACATTTAACAAAAGTCCAGCACTTAACATCAATAAAGTAACTAACATTGGGCGCAAAACGTAACGTATTCATACTTTTTTCAAGCGTATCTCTAACATATTTAATCTTACATTGACACAGTAGCATTTAGCAAAAAAACTGCATCATAACATTGTCCGATTATTCATACAGACCAAACTATTATTTTAAGTCACTTTCGAAGCTATCATTTCGGCTAAAAAGAAAACATAACTAAAACAAGTTCTTATTACAACCAATCGAATATATGCCTGACGTAACATTGTTTTTCACATTAATAAAGCTAACATAGCATTACCAGAACAAATATATAATGTACAATGACAAAACCTAAAACACCTTACGCACGACTAAACGACAACATTAACAAATTTCCATACTTAACACAGTAAAGTACCGAGCGCGGCATACAAAACGTAACCTATTCACACATTTTCATGCATTATCTCATATCAAAGTTAATTTTACATTAACACTTTGATTACATCGCATTTCGAGTATCATTTTTGAATAAACATAGCGCAAAAAATGAGTTCTTTATATACTACCAACGAATAGATGCTAACATAACAATGTTTCATATTTAATAAAGGCTAACAAATATCATATGAAACTAAGAAAATAAGTACAACCGACAAACCTAACAACAACTTATCATCGAATGAAACCTTACAGTAACAAAGTTCCACACTTACATCATGTAAAGTAGCTAACATTGCATACAAAACGTAACCTATGCATACTTTTTCCAAGCATTCTCTAACATATTAACGTTAATTTACATTGACACAGTAATATATTAACAAAATTAATCATAACCTTGTGTAATTATCATACAGAACAACGAATAACTTTAAACATAACAAAGTTTTTTCCAAACATAACAAAAAATAAATTCTTGATAAATATCATTGTAAATTGTAATAGTTTACTGATTTCTAACAGTAATCAGTAAAAATCAACAATCAACCCTCCCTCCATGACTTTTGATCTATTAATCTATTGAGTCATGTCACATTTCGAGCATCATTACGGATAAACATAACACAAAAAAATAATTTCTGTATATTAACTAACCATCGAATATATGCTAGCGTAACAACGTTTTTTACATTAATAAAGCTAACCTAACATAACCTGAACTAAGATATAATATACAACACCAACCCTAATACACCATATGACGAATAAACTGCTAACATTAACAATGGTCCATACTTAACAACAGGAAAGTACCTAGCACAGCGTACAAAAACGTAACCTCACACTTTTTTCAAGCATTTCTCTATCATATCAATGTTATTTTACACTAACATCGTAATATTTAACAAAAATTTAGCATAACCCTGTCTAATCATCAAACTGACAACGAATATATGCTAACGTAACCAATTTTTTACATCAACCTCGTCATATTTAACAAAAAATTCATCATAACATCATCTAAATATCATAATCCCCAACATAACAAAGTTTTTACCATAACATAAATAAAATAACAAAATTTTATCCTGACATAACATAAAATAAAGTTCTTTAATTAAAATATTCACATTATCCTAATAGTTTACTGATTTTAAAACGGTATATCTGTAAATCAGTAAATCAAACCAACCCATCCTTACAGTCCCCCTATCCACCCACCAGCTTATGATCTATTGACTATTGATCAAAGTCATATTTCGAGTATCATTTTGGAAACGATAACATAAAACTAATTCTTATATACTGACCTACCGAAATAATATGCTTAACGCAACAAAGTTCAACGTAGACAGCGTGAATAAACTGTTTACATTAACAAAGTATAACAATCTCAAAGCTTACTATAACAAATATAGTTTGAACATTGCATCATACAAAGGTGATTTGGCAACATTGTACGCACCAATTGATGATCACCCAAGGGGATGCGCCCCTTGAAGGGTGTGAATCCACAGAATGGGGATCACCCCTAAGGGGGTGTAAGCGGGTTTTGGGCCTCAGCCCTTCGGGCTGAGGCCTTACCCCTCCTGTGCAGGGGTAATGCCCGCTTACACACCCTTAGGGGTGATCCCCATTCTGTGGATTCACACCCTTCAAGGGGCTCATCTCTTTGGGTGATCATCAAGTGGTGCGTACAATGTTGCCAAATCACCTGTATGATGCATGTGCCAAACCTATCAATTTTTCATAGTAAAGCTTGGATGTATATACTATTGTTACATGTCTACAGTTTATCACGCTGTCTAACGTTGAACTTTGTTTGCGTAAGCATATTATTCGTAGGTCAGTATATAATGAACTTATTTTTATGTTATGTTTACGCAAAATTGATAACTCGAAATATGACTTGACTCAATTAGTTCATTAATCAATAAGCGGCCGTGCGTGGTAGGAACTGTAACGATGGGTGTTTTATTTACTGATTACAGATACCGTTTAAAATCATTAAAACTATTACTCTTACTGTGATTTTGATTCAATAGAACTATTATTATTATTATGATAAAATTTTGTTATTTTATGTTATGTTTGTTAAAAACTTTGTTTATGTTAGCAGTTTATTTTTAGACGAGGGTATGATGAATTTTTGTTAAATATGACGAGGTTGATGTAAAAACTGGTACGTTAGCTTTATATTCGTGGTCAGTATGATGATATTAGACAGCGGTTAGCAAATTTTTGTTAAATATTACGATGTTAGTGTAAAATTAAACAGTTGATATGATAGAGATATGCTGAAAAAAGGTGTGAATAGGTTACGTTTTGTACGCTGTGCTGGGTACATTACTGTTGTTAAGTATGAACATTGTTAATGTGTAGGTATTCGTACATATGTCGTTGTATTAGGTTTTGTTTATATATATTCTTAGTTCAGGCTATTTATGTTAGCTTTATTAATGTAAGAAACCTTGGTTACGTTAGCATATATTCGATGTTTAGTATAAAAAGAACTTATTTGTGTTAGTTTACCTAATGATGCTCGAAATGTGACATGACTCAATAGATAAATAGATCAAAAGGTCCATGGAGGGAGGTTTGATTGTATGATTTACTGATTACTGTTTAAAATCAGTAAACTATTACAATTTACTATATTTTTATTCAAAGAATTTATTTTTATGTTATGTTTGGAAAAAAACTTTGTTATGTTTACAGTTATTCGTTGTCTGTATATAATTACACAATTTATGATTAATTTATTGTCAAATATACCTGTGTCAATTAAAATTAACCTAAGTGTTAGAGGATATGTTTGGAAAAAGTAATGAATAGGTTACGTTTTGTATGCAATGTTAGCTACTTTACTGATGAAGTGTGAACTTTGTTAATGTTAACGGTTTATTCGAATGTAAGTTGTGTAGGTTTGTCGTTGTACATATTTTCTTAGTTCATTGATGCTTTAGGCTTAATTAATATAAAACCATTGTTATTTTAGCATATGATTCGCTGGTTAGTATATAAAGAACTCATTTTTTTGCGCTATGTTTATTCCAAAATGATACTCGAAAATGCGACGGTAAATCAATAGTTTAATGTAAAATTAACATTATGTTAGAGATATGCATTGACCAGTATGATAATTAGTTACGTTTTGTATGCCGCGCTCGGTACTTTACTGTTTAGTATGGAACTTTGTTTAATGTTGCAGTAGCGATGCGTATAAGGTGTTAGTTTTGTCATGCTACTTATATTTGTTCTTGGTAAGCTATTGTTAGCTTTATTAATGTGAAAACCAATGTTTACGTCAGCATATATTCGGAGTATAAAGAACTTATTTTTGTGTTATGATTAGCCGAAATGATACTCGAAATGTGACTTAAGATCAATAGTTCGGTCTTGTATTGATGAATCGACAAGTTAGATGCATTTTCAATGTACTGTTCATGTAGATTACGTTAATATTAGAGATACGCCTTGAAAAAAGTGAGAATAGGTTTACGTTTGCATGCAATGTTATTACGTTTATTGATTTAAATGCTGGACTTCTTATTTAACAGCTTATTCATGCATAGCTGTGCTAGTTATGTCTCTTTACATATTTTCTATCATGTTTATGCTATGTAGCTTTATGATATGTAAACTTTGTTACTTTAGAGTATTCTCTGTACAGTATGATATTAACATTGTTGTGATAAAATTTGTTAAAATAATACATGTAATATAAATAACATTGATGTAGAGATATAGCTTGACAAAGTGAACAGTACGAATTTGTATGCTATGTTATACTTTACTGCTGCTAAGTGTGAAACTTTAACAAAACAAGAATCATGTATGTGTAGTGTTCGAAAAACGAACAGACAAGGAATCATAGGATTGCATAATGTTCGAAAAAAGTGGCGAGTTTGAAGTAAATTATCGAACTATTGGTTGAATAAGATCTTCGATTACCTTTAAGGACTGACTTTACGCATACGGTTTCATCAGTAAACATTTTCGCTGTTGTAACGATGAACATCTGCTCGCATCTCTACGCTCGTTGTTGATATCTTTACGAGGTCTTCGTTATAACCCAATTTTGTTCTATTACTATGTTAATTTAAAAGACGGTGTTACGTCTGCATTATATTCGCTGTCTGTATGATAATTAGACAAGGATTTTAAAAATTTTTGTTAAATATTACTGTAGTCAATGTAAAATTACGTTAATATTAAAAAAAATGTTTGAAAAAAAAAATATACTAAGTTACCGTTTTGCGGCAATGTTATTATTTTACTTGTGTTAAGTGCGGTACTTTTTTAATGTTGACAGTTATTCATAGCAAGTTTGTGTTAGGTTTGTTGTGTACATTATTTTCTAGTTTGGGTATGCTATGGAGCTTTATTGATGTGAAAAGCTTTATTATCGTTAGCGTATATCGTTGATGCCAGTAAGATAATTAGCCATTTATGATTTTTGTTAAATATACCATGTTAATGTGTAAAAATTAGCATTGTTATGTTAGAATATGAGAACGTAGGAATAGGTTACGATTTTTTGTATTTATGTTAGTTACTTACTGTTGTTAATGTGGTAAACTTGTAACCAAACAAGATTCCACTGTGTAATGCAGAAAATGTATTCGAAACAACCAGACCAGAATCATAGGTATGCGTAATGTTTCGAAAATGGAGAGTTGAACAAATTCTCAATTGTATTGATAACCTTAGTGAAACAGTGTGAACTTTGTTAATCGTTAACAGTTATTCTACATAAGATGTGTTAGGCTTCCGTTGGTACGATGCATATTCTTAGCCAGGTGATGCTATGTTGCTTTATTAATGTGAAAATAATGTAAAATTATCATTACCATGTTGGCGATATGGTTGATAATGTGAATAGGTTACGTTTATGTATGCTAAGTTAGTTATTTTTACTGTTGTTTAATGTGGAACTTTTTAATGTTGACAGTTATTCATGCATTAAGGTTATTGTTAGTGGTGTGCACATTATTATTCTTACACAGTGATGCTAGTTAGTTTTTAATGTGAAAATTTGTTACGTATTACATATACGTTGGTCATGATTAAAGAATAGTTTTTTATGTTGTGTTATTCAAAATGCTACTCATTGTGGATTTGAATTCAATAGATTCAATAGATCATTGCGGAGGGTTTTTTGGGGGTTTTTGATTTAGCGGGTTTTATTTTAACTGATTTACTGTTTACAGCTTTGGGTATGTAAAATGAAATTTCTTTTTATTTAGTAAACATAAAAAGAATAAATTTTTAGTAAAACAAAAGTTTAAACGAAATAAAATTAAAAATATAAAGTTTTTAAAAAACAAAAAAATTTTAATGAAATGAAATTAAAAAATAAATAAAAGTTTTTTAAAAAAACAAAACGTTTTAAGGAATAAAATAAAATAAAGTTTTTTAAAATCAAAAGAGTTTTAAAGAAATGAAATTTAAAAATAAATAAACAAATACAGCTCTATACTGATATGGTAAATGAATATTTAACTCATCAGCTTCATCTGTTCATTCTGATGCAATTTAGTACTTTAACTGCTGTAAGTATGGAACTTTGTTATTGTTAGCATTTATTCGACGGAGGTAGTTAGTTTTTGTCATTCTGCGTTATTAATCTTAGTTTCAGCTTATATGTTAGCTTATTGATGTGAAAACTTTGTACGCACATATATTCGTAGACCTTTAGGATAATTAGGTTAGTATGTAATTATAGAGCTAAATTATCTACTATAAGAGAGAGCTAATACACCTATCTTAACGGCGAATATGTCAGAGCATAATGTGTGAAAAGTACTGAATAGGGTTACTCTGTATGCAACTGTATTAGTATACTTTATTCTGTTCGTAAGTCATGAAACTTTGTTAATGTTAACTGCTTTATTTCGTTGTTAAAATTTCTTAGGGTTGCTGGTGCACCTTATATTCTTAGGACAGATTATATGTTAGACTTTATTGATGGAAAATCTTTTTGCATTAGCTCTTTTCAGTCGGTCAGTATGATAATTATGTTACCGATAATGCATATAAATAAATTTTTGTTAAGTGTACTATGTTAGTGTAAAAGTAACCAGTTGATACGTTAGAGAATATGTTTAAAAAAGGGTGAAATGAGTACTTCTGTATGCTCGCAATAGTTACTTTCCTGTTTAAAGTTGGTAACCTTGTTTAAGTTACTGTTTATTCGTACATATGTATGTTAGTTTTGGCTATACATTATAATCTTAGTCAGGTTTATGATATGTAGCTTTATGATGCGAAGACTTGTTACTTAGCATACTTTTCATTCAGATGATAATTAGTTTAGGTATGATAAAATTTTTTGTAAATACTATGTAATGTTAAGAATAACATGATATGTTAAATATGTTTGAAAAAAGTGAATAGGTGTTCGTTTGTATGCAACGTGGTATTCTTCTTTTTGTTAAGTATGTACTTGTTAATGTTGACTGTTTTTCTATTTAAGTATTATGTTAGGTTTGATGTTTACATATATTCTTTGCAGCAGCTATGTTAGTAGCTCCTATTGAGTGTGGAAACTTTGTTACGTCAATATATTCGAGGATTAGTATAAAAAAGAACATATTTTTATTCTATGTTTATCCAAAATGATACTCAAATATTAATAGATCAAAGATCAATAGATCATACCCAATAGACAGGGTTGGGGGAGGTAGGGGTGGTCTGATTTACTGATTCAGTGATTCCGTTTGAGAGTAATGTAAAAAACAATTTTTTTACGTGTATTAAACATAAAAGGATAAAATTTTAAAAACAAAAAGTTTTAAAAGAAATAAAGTTAAAATTAAAAGTTTAAAAAAAAAAAACAAACTAAAAGTTTTAAAGAAATTAAATTATGTAAATAGCTAAAAGTTTTTTTTAAAACAAAAAGTTTTAAGAAAAAGTTAAAAATAAATAAAAGTTTTTAAAACAAAAAGAAAAAAAGATGTGAAAGAACTTCTATAGTATTATTTTCAGTTACTCACTGTTTTATAATGAAACTTGCTAATTTACTGTGTATTCGGTAAGTATGTTAGTTTTTTCGATGTTTATATTCTTGTTAGCACTATGATAGTTAGCTTGTTAAGCAAAAACTTTGTTACGTTGGCAAATATATTCAGTTGATCATATAAATTAGTACGTTAATAAATATTACAGTAATACGAAAATAGTACCGATAATGTTGAACATGTTGAAAAAGTGTGAATAAGTTACGTTGTATCAAATGTAGTGACCGTACAGTGTAAAATTGTTGTTAATGTTGACTGCTTATTCATGTATAAGATGGGTTAGGATTGTGAGTGTACATTATGTTCGTAGTTCATATGATCCTATGTTTGCTTTATTAATATGAAAACTTGTTACGTTAGCATATATTCATATATCAGTAAAAACTTACACAAGGTTGTGATAAATTTTGTTAAATTTACTATGTTAATGTAAAAACATCAGACATGTTAGAAAAAGTGTAAGAGGTCCGTTCTGCGCTCAATGTAGTTTACTAATCTACTGTTGTTAAGTAATAACCCAAGTAATGAGTAAGTAATTTAAGTGTTAAAACTGATTTATCCATGAAAAATCCATGTAAAGATTCGTGAGTTTGTGAGATGTTCTACTCTATCAGATAAGAGTTCAGATATGCATGTTACTTTATTGATTAAACACTGTTCTATAGATATATTCATTGATCAGTATTATAATTAGCC
>JABUQX010093276.1:0-47712 GCA_015478945.1 Trachelipus rathkii | reverse complement strand
GTTCCTCCCCGTTGTATTGTGATTGAAAAGAAGAGGCAGAGATCCAGGCCGGTCGGTTCCAACACACCTCGTGCACGTATACAGTCGCTTAAACCAAGCCGACTGATCATTCATCCTTCATATGACCAAACATCTCAACATACTTTCATTATTCTCTCATTTACCCTTCTTCACACCACAATACTCTCTAATAAGTTCATCCTCATTTTATAATTTCTTCTCACACCTTGCACAAACCCCTAAGATTGTCCATCTGAACCGATTTTAAAGTTTAGATCTATACTTCTTATTCCAGGACCATAGCTTTCACTACTATACAATAACACAGGTAACAAACATACCTTCATGATAGACCCTAGACACTCAAGACTTAGTCCCTTTACATTCACCATATATTATAATATATATAATATATATTATATATATATATTTATATAAATATATATATATATATATATACTATTATATATATAATTATAATATAGTATATATATATATATATATATATATATATATAATATAATAATATTAATATATATAATATATATAAATATATATAGTATATTTATATATATATTATATATATATATAATATACTATATAATATATATAATATATACTAATATATATATATATATATATATATATTGCATAACCGCAATTGATAAGTTTATAAACAAAGAACAATAATGGGAAAATATAGAAAACATGTCCTATCTGGGATCGAACCACCGCATATTGCGACTGAGAACGATACGCTCGATGCTCTACCACCGAGCCATCCCCTAACCCAAAAAAGTTAGATTCAAGAACACCCTTTAAGCTAACGAGCTCCCGTCAAGGCGACATACTAGGTTTTCACCCTGTCCTTCCCCTGTTCCCAATATTTTAAATTATACATTGCATAGCCGCAATTAATAAGTTTATAAGCAATGAACAATAATGGGAAGATAAAGAAAACATGCCTTATCGGTTGAACCACCGCATGTGGTAAAGCATCGAGCGCATCATTCTCAGTCGATTTTATTGCAAATTTTAAAGTTTTAACTCGAATAATATTAGATGCAGTAAAATCATAAAATACCTTGAGAAATTTTTATCACATTATGAAAATATAAATAAAATGAAAATTTTTTTTTGTCTGTTTTTGTTTTTCGTTTATTATTTCACTAATTATCGCTTCAGGAAAATAAATATAACTTTAGCAAATATTTGAAATAGAAATTTTGATCAAACCTTGATTCATAAAGATTGAAAAGCTTCAATAACATTTTGAATGAACATATATTGTGAAAAAAAAACCACGCTTCATGCCCCAGTTGTAGCTTTTAAAAATGTTTTAACGTAAACTCTTTGTTTTTTTTTAAAAAAATCGTATTTTCACCTTACTATTTCAGGCTTTACACCATTAACATTATTGTTTTTTATGATATTTATTTTTTTTGTTTGAAACGTAGATCAAATTTTTATCTCCTACTTCTTTTCAGATCTCTCATGATGAACTTGGTGAAAAACCTATTGAAATTAACCCCGAAAATGAAACTGCAATCACTCTACATAAAGATGACTTTGTGAATATTGGTTTTGATGAAGTTCCCAGCTCCTTTCAGGTTTATGTCAGAGTTGTGAATGACAATGGAATTGCTGAATCGGAAATGGTTAATGTTACAATGTTAAAAAGAAGTAAGTAACTCAAATAAATGACAATGACTTCACTGCTAATGTATTCATTTCATATCGTAATCAGTCGCATCTTATATGCTGAAAGAAGTTGTGTTTTCTTTTCTGCTGTTGAAGTTAAGCATTTCTTAACTAATATTGTGAACATTTTTAAAGCTAAATCTATTTTATAAAAAAATTTGATCACATCAACTATTCTCGGAACTTAATCTGGATATCTAAAATAATAAACTAAAAAAAAAAAAAAAAAAATTAACAAACACTTTCATGGCATCGAAGTAGTGCAAAATATTGAGACCCTTACCTGTTGACACTATAAGGTAGGCTATAGTGTAATAAAATTTAAATGTCTGGGAACAGAATAAGGCAAGAACATTTAATTTTTATAGCAAATAAATAATTAAACTATTGTAATAAATAAAAGCAATATATATATATATATATATATATATATATATATCTTAGATATATATATATAATATATATCTAATATAAATATATATATATACTATATATATATATATATATATATATATTATATATATACATAATATATATCCCTCAGAATTGGAATATATACCCGAGGTATCCTTAAAAGGATCTACCAAAGATTCTCTCTCTGTATCATGGAACATATACCCGAGGTATCCTTAAAAGGATCCACCCAAAGATTCTCTCTCTGTATCATGGACACGGCCTGATGAAGAGATGAGAAGGTTTATCGACTATTACAACCTTTCCCTTATGAATATGGAAACCAAGGAACCTACTAAAGCAGTTGCTGTTGTTCCAGAGCAAACATCATTTCTTTTTGAAAATCTTGAACATGGGACGATGTATCAGTTTACAGTAAGTTATTAAAATTCTCATGGGACTGGTTTTTATCGTGAAGTACTTCTACTCCAAGTATTTGTAATTTTTTTTTTATTATAAAAAGTTCACACCTCAAGGAGGGGAACTTCTCTAGGTAATTTCTACCTAGGATCCGAACTAGGATTCGAACCCTCGACCTTGCCATGCGACTCCGTCGCTCTACCGTTTGAGCCATATATATATTTCTTTTAAATATATTATTATTTGTTTAAGCCCCATTTATTTTTTATAACATTAAAAATTTTCAAAATCTTATTTGCAGATCGAAGCTTGTATGAAAATTATAAAGAAGTGTAGTCCAAGTTCAGCCCCAGTTTCTGGAAATACATTGCATGAACCTCCAAGCAGAGTTTCTGATTTACTGACTGATTGTATTAGTAACAGAGACACTGGGGTTAATGAAGTGTATGTTAAGTGGGAACCACCCATAGATGATAAGAATGTTGATCGCTATAAGATTGATTTGAAGGCTTCAGCACAGTTTATCGATGAAAATAGTAGAAGTGACTTTTATCATAATTTAGAAGTTCAAACCCTAGATTCAGAGACAAGAAATTATACATTTCATAATGTGGCACCGAATACAAATTATACTGTTAAGGTATTTTTAAATTTAGCTCTATAATAAAAAATTGGAATTATTAGCTCTATTTACATATGATTAATTTGTTATATATATATATATAATATATATATATAGTATATATATAATATATATATATATATATTATATATATAATAATATATATATATATGATAGTATATATATATAATTTATATATTAAATATACGTATTATATACATGTATATTTATATGTATATTATATATATATTATATATATATATTAATATATAAAATGTTTGATAATTAAAATAACTGATAAAGATATTTATATTCTCTCCCACCTTTTCAGGTTTATGCTGGATCTAAAACTGTGTATAGCTCCCCACTTATTTCAAACTGTCAGGACTCCTGTCTGGCTTCCTCATAGAAGAAACTGGAGATGGCTGGAAATCAGAAGGTAGCTAACAGGATTGCTCTTTAAAAGTTGAGCAACACAAAAGTTTCCAAAGAAATGGAACAATTTTGCTGTCATAGGTTAGTTTGCAACTCCTTTACAGTTTGCCATGAATTTTTTTTTCTCGAATTTTAAATAGTATTTCTTCAGAACTTTATAGTTTTATTATCTAAACTTAAATTTAAAGAATATTTATGTTATAATCTTGTATTAACCTCACTATTATATATATATATATATATATATATATATATATTATATATTTATATATATATATTGAATTATATATATATATATTATATATATAATATATAATATATATATATATATACTACTATTATATATATATATTATATATATATATATACTAATATATATAATATATATATATATATTCATTCTATATGTCATATTATTCTACTATTATTATTAATCATATTTCTCAAACTAATTTCAAATATGCACACCTCACTTATTCGCTCAATACTATATAAGTAGGGGATTATATATAATTATATTAAATTAATATTATAATAATATTAATATTATAATTATATAATTAATTATATAATTATATATATATATATCATATATATATATATACTATATTTAATTAATAATTAATCTATATTCTTATTGTGAAATAATTAACAAAAAGTAAACGTAATACTCTTCGAAATATCGGTATAAAAGTTATCGGTTATACCTTGAAATAAATAATATCACTTCGCATATTTCCGGATATATATATACTACCTGAATAGTACTTATATTTATACTCACAAAGTTCGTGATTCACCACCCATGTGTATTGAGGAAATTAAAGAATAACTTACGACTGAGTCTAAACAATAAAAAGCGTGAAAATTTTCTTGGATGGTACATTTTAGTGGTAGAATACTATATATATAGTATATTCAGTGAGTTAGTGTGATTATCATAATATTTATTGCTCGAATTTGCTTGTATTACACATATACCTCCAGTTTTCAGTGACTAAATAATATCATAGTAGTATTATCACTATCTATTATATATAACCCTATAATTTTTGCATATTCACTTAGAAATGGAACAATAATTCATTGCGCACTACGTTATTCATGTATAGACGACATTACCTTCCAACTATATTAATAACGTAGAGTTATACTGCTCGATCACGATATTCGGACGTAATGTGCTATGTTAACCTTTAGTACGTCTCATCAGTGTATGTGATGCCATATTCCTTGGATGATGTCTATTATTCTTGGATGCTGCATGTATAAAGATACAGTTCGGTCATAGATTTGTCACGTTCAATAGCAGTATATGTGATTGCTGAATCACACTGTGAAACGAATCTTGTGTATGAGAGTTATGATTGTTATTTGTCTCGATAGTATGTGTTATCTTTTTCTATGGACTGATATTGACGATATCTATAACATAAATGTGTCATAGAAAAACTAATAGTTGTATTGAACCATGCCTCATAAGCAGTAACATTGTTATCGGTCAACAGAGAATGGTCATGAGCTGACAGCGATATCCCATGTCTTCTCCAGTTCCAAGATGGAAGTAAAACTTGTTTGTAATTGCACAAGGGTGATATTGCAGGGAGCCTACGTAACTCGCATATGGATTGCCCAGGACATACGAGATTGCAGGTGAGTACGAGTCGTACTGCATTTATTGTGACTACTTCGAAGAGCAGTTTGAGAGTGTGTGTTGTTACACACTCAGGCACACAGTGGTAGCTAGCTTCTTTTCCTAGTGAGGGGTAGTGCGAGTACCGGATGAGACCGTAGAGCTCTATAGCGTTTAATAATCTATGACATGATTGTGATGATTTTGGGCTTTTACTCAATATTTTAAACAGGTTAAACGAAGTGGCTATATTATATATTATGCTACAGACCGTATCAAAATAATGTATATTTTCATATATATTGCTCGGATCAGACAATGTGCAGGCTTATTACCAACTTATCCAACATGCTGTACTTCTGCTGCATATTATGCGTACAGGACCAGAGGCGGGCATAATTAGGATTTTAACTTATGTGCACTGTAATAATAAGGAGACCTCTTGAACACTGAAGAATGGGCTCTCACAGCCTTCGAGGCAAATGCGGTCATGACAGCCAGAGTGCGCAAAGGCTAACTATCGTACTAGAGCTGCAACCAACTTGTGTGATCTAGAGGAGACGTAAATGTAATGATTCTTTACACTCTCACAGAGCCACATCAAAATCTTGGTTTAGATGAAACCAAATTTTGTGAAGGCCCTGACCATGAATGGTTGAATGCTTCCGCTATATATGCTGTCAACGTTTCCTGGTCTGGGAGATCGAGTAAAGAAAAAAGAGTGGATAATTGAAATTCATGGCCCACCAAAACTGGACACTCCTGCCGTGATGCTGCCTTTGCTACAACAATTGCTTGTGTTAGAGGCAAGAGCGTAGGAATGCTTCATATTTCAGAATGTATCCAACAGAATTTTCTGACCCTGTGGAGACAGAGTGAGAGAAAGCGAGTAAGCCATACACTCACAAGTGCCATTGTACATAGCAAACGCACATTAAGATGCCCTAAAGTACTACGTGTCCCAACTTAATTTACCTGCGCTACATCGACGTTAGATTTTCAGAACCCGAGTAGGTATCTGTTACATAAACGTCCGTATCCACTAACTCTTGTATCAGTGTTCTGCGCGATCATCAATTTCAAGAAATTCGATCGATGCCCCGAAATTTTTCATATCAATACGACAATCCTGACGACTAATCACATGAGCGAACGATGTAGAATGATACGAGTAAGAAGTGAACAGCTCCTTCTACTTAAAGATCTAAAGTTCATGAACAGGACGCTTAGACTGCAAGTGAGCTAAGTGGGAACTACTAAGAGTTAATGCAGAGCGATAATATACTTACCTGCCGTCACTCATATTATAATTCAACATTAACTATCACTTAAGGCCTTTGATCCTACTTCACGATGCACTACGACTATGTAATGAGCTTCGCCGAGCCCCCGGCATGATTCCACGACGCTATCGCACAGTATGATTCGTCTAAGCGCCACATACGATCGCAATAATTTACATAGATTTAACTACCATTGCGTGTGAGCAGTTTGCTTAGATGCTATTTATACATTATCTATACATAAACCCATCACTCTCATCATCTTATTCATCTATTGTTAGTCTTGCATCTATAATATGTACTCTTATTCATCAAAGTATGGACTTGCCATGCCTAACACTAAGATTTGTTTACAATCCTAATACTATTGATTTAACAATCATATTTAGCTCACTATCGATTGGGGAGGACACAATTAAATGTCATATGTTCCATACGAGTATGAAGTGTTGAACCCACAGATACATGAATTACTGCTTCATTTCTGACTCTTCTCGTCCCGTCAAGTATATAAGAAACTTAAAAACTATCTGAAATGATATACTCAAAATCATAAACGTATAAATATGGTACATATTATATTCAAATAATACTCATAGATTGACTTATATTTACTCCACTAAATAAGATATTACAACGATTATTATTAAGCTTATTCATACTGCACATCTACAAATAGATAATAATAAAGTATAAGTATCAAATACTAGGTTTTGAACATATGTAGATGCAGTCCTATACATGCATACTCTTTACTGATATCGAAATATAACTATACCTGATACAATATATTATATAAAACTCAGTTAGTTATCATCCTTTTTGAATAAAGGTGTCCTATCTTCTGTCACTATGTCGCACCACTCTGGAGTATACGTTCGCTGACTAGAGACAAATCTTGAAACATAGCGAAAAGTCAAATGAGATTTACTAAATCCGTGTATATATCAGATATCTCAACACAAAATTAGCCCTGTTATGTTATGTATATGCAAATATAGATTTCAGCGCTTTCAACTTGACTTCATCTATCAGTGTCACCTTGATCACATAATCAACTCTCGTCAACCTGGTAAGTTCAAGAATAATTCGGAGTCCGAAACTTAAGTGTTACCAGTGTTATATACAAAGTAATAAAACAAAAAAGTAATTTCCCTAGTATCTAATTATGCACTTCTTGCATACAGCTAAACTCATTGCACACTATTATGACAAAAATAATTAAATGGAAACCTGAAAAGTTTTTACGCCTACGTTCTAATTAGCATAATAAATACCGCTACACCCTTCCTGTATGTATTGAAATAAAGAACCTAACTGACGTCTGAAATGATAACACGTTACGCAGCTGCTCCACTGTCTAAACAGAGGTATATTAACCTATTCTTGTAGACTTCAACTCAATATATTATTTTATGTACCCCTTATTCATATGAATAGAGTTTTCATTAACATCTTCTTGCGGACTAGATGACAGGTAGTGATAGCATGTCAAAAAAGGATTATATTATTGACTAGTCTTAACGTTCAGAACACTCGATAGAAGAGCTCTATTTCCAGTGTTTTGTCCACCAATTTGAAGCGGAGACAATATTGTCTTCACTGCGTCAAAGTTAGTATATACCTTACTTATATTTGTTTATTTCTTGATGTAAATTCCAGTATGATGAGCCTTTTACTTTTAGTACAATAATCACACTGTCAGAAGATAGGACATTACTTTATATATCACATACATCTAGTTTCTTTTTAACTAGTTGATTTGTTTATATGACGTATTTTGATGCCACCATATTTACTCATGTCTATAATTCACCATCCATTAAAAAGAAGATAATGGAACCTTCAGCTTCACTATTTCCACCCACTCATTCTGTAGAATCTATCCATACGCTTATAACACGCCTTTCGGCCGATGTAAGCCTTCAGCCAAGAAGCAAGTGCACTCGAGAGATTCTGAACTATGTGTTACAATGCATATTTCTTTCCAGCGCTTCAAACGACTGCAGACCATATTTTTTTAACTGATTCATGTGAAAAATTAAGCTCCCCCGATCGCAGACTATGAAAGTAGCATACACCAAAAGATATATATCACTAGTAGAACTTAGATTTTGAGTTTCAGTTTTGAAGTTCTACTCCGATTACTCTTAAGCCCTCTTTTATATGTAGTGTAATCTATCTTCAGCACTGCAAGCTTTTTGCTATCTTTAAATATTCCTCTCCAGTATTAAAAAGTCCTAAATTTTATATGTTAATAATAATAAATATAATATAATATAATTTCGATTGTAGTGTACACTGTAAGAGGACGCACCTGTTACTTTCCACGTTTAATGCTTCATACTTTATGTAGAATGTTGTGCATAAATAGAACTCATAGAAATGGAATTAATTTTGGACACTGATAATATTCAGGTCACAAATTCCTGCTTGTGTGCATTAACGATGCAGACAGATAAAAAATTACGGCAAAATACCAGGTGCCTAGACCAAAACAATATCTTTTTATCATATCAAACAAATACCTCTAAAAAGATGAGTCTATGTGAATTGCAATACATGTTCTCCACGCGATGATAGAAAAAGCGTCATTTTGAAGTAATCAATAATAAGTTAACAAATATTTAGCTCTGTATTTTGTAATACAATTCAGCTGCAATCTGTGTAAAAATTTTATAAGTGACTTTGCTCACAGCTTTGCCGTATTGTACTAATGTAGTGTAAAATGATAGAGGTAATAATGAATATGGCCCTATTGTTAAAAATGTAAATAGGCCTAAACAATTTTGACATTAAACTATTGAAATCGGGAATGCAATAGTTGCAACATAGTGAAATAAAACATGAATATAATTGATAGCTAAGTATCCACGATCACTCTATCCTTATAACTAGACTTTAGCACTTTCTCTTTTCTATCCTATATATCCCTAGCTCATATTCTATCATCATAAACAATTTTATTTTTGATTTATTAAAATGGTGATAATTCTCTCATACAATTGATGGTATGGGATGTGTCCAAATATCAGGAGGTATAGCTAGACAGTAAGTTCGGGTCCTGATTTACGGACCACAAGAATTTTACCCGGCACAATTATTTTTGCCTCACAGAGGTTTAGCGGCTATATTTGCAAATATATAATATTTCTACTTTTTTGCTATTGATATTACTGTTTTTCAATCAATGACTCTCTAATAAATTTTTAAAGTTTCATAACATATCAAACTTAGAAATTTGACCTGATGTTGATCAATCAATACTCTATATTAAATTAATGGAATGATTGAGAACAATTAGCAATTCTCAATATAAATATAAAATTTGATGTTTTAGAAAGCTGAGCGAATTTGATACAACCGTAAATATGTGGTCAGGAGCAATGATAATATGTTCAATACGCGAATATTCTGGTATCTTTGAGGTTCGAATAGGGCCCGAATACCTCGTAACCTTATTCCGACATATTCGGGTTCACATCCTCTAATACATATTATATATATATTCTCTCTCATCTCACTTATTATCTACTATATATTCTATATAATTCCCTTTCTCTCTTATAACTTAAATATTTATTACTTACATAATGGAATAAAGATATACTGTATATATAAAGTATTTTTAGGTATATATTTACTATATATTATATATATAATTATATATATATAAAATATTTTGTATGAACTTAAATACTTTTGTGATTTTGCACAAACCTTTAGAGTTTTATTGTAAAGCATTGTCTTTGATAAGCCTTGTAATCGTAATATCTTATTTCCCACTCAAAGTCTTTAAATTTTTACTTTCATTTGCGAGTGTTTTTCTTACAAGATCGAAAAAGATATTTATTATTTCATTATTATAGGATTATCGTTGTACGTCTTGGGAAGAATAAAACGTTGAGTGAACTTCCTGAACCTGAAAAACTTCCACTTACATCATATTACCAAGTTCAAAACTTCCCAATTCTTGGAGGTTACATCGCCGAAGCTTTTATAAGGTATGAAACGGATTTTGTGTTTATTGAAATGCATATTAGGTGTGTAAAAAAAAAAAATCTCAAAAAACTAGAAAGCTATTTTTCTTTTTGTTAATGATTCCATTGTTCAGGTATAAAATTTTATCTGAAAGCAAATAGCCTTCCTGCGTAAGATGTTAAATAATATATTTTGATATATTTTGCAGAAATTTATAAATCTATACTAATTCAAATTGATACCTTTTTCAGTCGTGGCGTTACAAGCCAGTATTTACTAGTAGGTGACGGAGAAATTGTAGGAAATTGGTCTGCAGAATGTGCAAGATGCTTAGAAGGTGAAGCCCAAGTTTCGGCCACAAGGGAGAAGATGAATAACCAAATTGAAACTAATAATATTTCCCTACCATACACCGAGTTCTTACGAAAGCGAACTCCAGAGGAGTTGCCCATGGCAGAAGATGGACACCTTTCAAAGGATGATAACTATACTGGTTTTATTATTATGTCAGGTATGTTTTTCCATATCAGTAAAGAGAGCTGTTTGGGAATCGAGTCAAACATTAGCACGATCTACGTCGCTTTCATACTTACTTTATATATCGTTGTAGATGGCTGTGAATAGCTATAGATAGTCTGTAATTTATTGTGGGAAGCATTGTTATTTGATGCCATTGTTGTTGTTCATAGTTTTAAGTTCTTTCTTCCAAGTGGAAATTCATTATATGGGTTCTCGATGGAATTTTTTAATTTGTCCTCCCCCAAGATAGTGAAAATGTTTTATCACAGTATTAGGGATTGTAAACAAATCATTCATCAAGTATTTTTGATTCTTATATCAACTAACTATTATGGTTGGATTTTTATAGAAATTTTTCATCAGAAAGCTCAACAAGTTTAATCTGTAATTGATTGGGTGAGTGCCTTGGAAAGGTCAACCAAGTGTTGTTTAAATGTTAATTTTATTGTGACCATGATTTTCCTCGCTTACTAGTATTTTATTCTTCAGTTAAGTTTTATTGACTTTTACGTTCTTGCTCATTGATTACCATTGTCCATTGTAGAAAATTTTCAGCTTGAATCCCCAAGTTAGGAAAGTTTTGAAAAATATCTTGAAAAATACGATTACCTTTTAATTTGCTTGCTCAGGCTTGTATCTACACACTGTGTATGCAATTACTCCATTTTCTCAAGCTTCTTACTCTTCAAGTTCAACTTTGTTAGTCTATAAGGGCATTATGCCATCCCAGCTTAAGCCTTTTAGCAATCTTTTTATTACACATAAGTAAATATTTTTTATATGTACTGAATCTGTTGAAAAGGTGGATTTTTTAAAAATTATTTTTAATGAATATGGCTTTTTATTTAAACAAAAAACAAAAAAAAAAAATTTTTTTTGGCAGGATAATGCCACCTAAGATCGCAGTTAAAACCCCAAATTGCTACATGTTGCTTCCACTCCCCCAATTTTATTCTAGAAAAAGATATTTAGACACCTCAATCTAATTTCTGTAACTTTATTCTATTTTAAAAAAAAGTTAATATAATATACAAATATCACAATTTTTAAGATTCTGAATAAAAATACTGCTTTACAATTATGAGATTCTTTTATGCACAACCAAAAATTGATAGATTTACCACTAACTTTAGTATTTTATGAATATATATATATATATATATATATATATATATATATATATATATATAATATATATATATTATATATCTTTCCAGATATATATATATATACCGGTTATAATATATATATATATATATATATTAACTTCATACTGCTCATATATATATATATATATATATATATATATATATATAATATATATATATATAGTATATAATTTGATTATATATGTATATATATTATATATATGCTATTATATATATATATATATATATATATATATTATATATATATCCCTACAGATTGAGGATGAGGTGTGCAATATGCACCGGAAACAGAATAGTTAAATAGAAGAACATGACCTAAGATGAAGAAGAAAGCCCCCCCCTCCCCCTTACCCCTCCCCCCTCCCTACCCACACCCACCCTCATACCCTTAAGTCGAGTCCGCGGCACAAAAAACAACCCTAGAGCTTCACAACACTGCGACAGACCCCCACTGTGGTATCTCGTCAACCTCAGGTTTCATTCCCTGGGGCAAACTAACAACTATACCATTTACTCCTATTATGCTCCATTCTTCTTGTTTCTGCTAAGTTCACATTCCTTTCCTTAAGACACTTCCACTGACTCACCCACCTTTTCTTTGTACTTTCAGCCTATTGATACCCAACACATGCCTCTATACACATATCTTCTTAACCAAGTGACTATCATCCATTCTTTCTATATGACCAAACCATATTAATAATACACTCTCATTTATTCTCTTACTCACACCTTTCTTCACACTACACAGCTTCTTAACACGTTCATTCTTCATTTTGTCAATTCTTCTCACACCAACACACACCCCTTAGATTATCCTTCTGAACAGAATGCACCTTAGATCTATATCTCTTATTCCACACCATAGTTTTTCTACTATACATTATCACTGGTAATAACATACCCTCATACAAAACCCTAACGCACTCAAGACTTAGTACTTTTGTATTCACCAAAGATTTAATTGCACCAGACACCTTCCTACTACACACTGCATCTTTCGATTTCTTTTCTTCCAAAACATAGCCTGAATATTTAAATTAACTTATATACTTGATGAAGTTGCCTACTATTCGACATGACTTAACACCGCAGACTCTCCTCAACCACCACCATCATCTTACTCTTCTTATCCACATTTACTTTCAAATCCGTCCGTATACATACCCTGCCAAACCCCTCTATCAATCCTCCCAAACTTTCTTCAGATTCGCCACACACAAAACCAATTCATCCGCGTACAATACGCAAGGTACCCTTGACTCTCTTCCATTCTCCATCAGTTTAACCCACCTCCCCTGCCACCCCTAAATTTAATTCTTTCATCACCCCATTCATATGAAAATTAAATAGCAATGGACACATAAAACATTCCTGCCCCACTCCACTATTAACGTTAAACCATTCACTCTACACTCTATTTATTCTTACACAGCTTCAATATGCATACTTTTGATTCCATTCTGAAGCCTACCACCAACACCATATATATATATATATATATATATATATATATATATATATATATACTATAGTATATATATATATATATATACTATATATATATATATAGTATATAATAATATATTTATATGCATATATATAGATTGCTTATAGTATAGATAGTATATATCATATAGGCCAAATTTAAATGTGATACATAGAAGGCCCACAAGAAATAATAAAATTACTGTAACTCTTTAGTATATTTCTTCATTTATTTTCAGTGCGAGATAAGGAAGGAACAGTTCTTTCCGCCTACAGCGATTATTTTAATATTATCCAACCTGTTGATGACCCCATTCATTTAACGGCAACCACGCCATCTCCATCAAGTTCATTGACCCACGTAGTATATATCTTGGGAGCTTTAATCATTATCCTTCTACTTATGGCCATGGTTCTGGGATTTTTGCTGTGTCATTATCACCGAAAGAGGAAGCAACTTATTGAAGATGGCACTGATGAAAGCATCTCTGGCTCTCTTGGGTTAGTCTCTTTTATGTTCACTTTCTTTTTTCTTCTAGTTATTAACTAATTCTCGCATACGAGTAAAGAGTCATTTATTTAGTAAAAGTTAATATCTTAAATTAAGATTTTTGAGAGATTGGCTTTTAATGAATTTTTTCCCATTTATTGATCATGTGGGAACTTCATGTTAAACTTATTGAAATTTCTCAAATATCTTACCTATTTCCATACACATTTTGGTATATAAAATCATCATTCCTTACCCTTAATAATATTCATGCCCAGAGGAATCGTTTGCAAAAGTTTAGTTCCTCATTTTAAATTCATTAAACTCTCATCTGTATAATAATTTAACGTATAGACGTTTGTTCCGCACGTTGAGGCGTTCGCATACGCTCATGTCGCAGCCAGGAATTGATGTCGCTCCTATCCCAAAGGACAAATTGGTCTCGGAGTATTTGGAAAAGATAAAGGACTCTGAATTGGGATTCAGAAGAGAATTTGAGGTTAGTAATTATTATTATTTCTCTCTTTTCTTTTTTCATCTTTAACGAATAATGTTTTAATTCTTTTTTGTTGTATTTTCTTTTTTTAGTATGAATTATCGTAATGTCCTAATCCATATTTATTGGATATCATTTAATTTTTCATTTGTCTGAGTCATAAGTTACTAATATTAATTACTTTTACATTTCACCTAGTAACTGAAACTATCAACCTCTGTGACTGGAGCAAAGACTTAACATAAAAGCAAATTACTTTCATAATACTTTCTTAAATAATAATAAAAAATTTAAAGAACTGATTTTCCTATTAAAAAATAATTAACTAAAGAAGAAATTTTTTAATAGGAAAATTAATGTTCTTTAATAAATAGATAAGTAAATAATAATTAAAACTTGCAATTATTTCAATTATTGTTATTATGGCCTAGAATAAGAGGTATAGATCTAAAGTAAAATGTGTTCAGATGGACAATCTTAGGGGTGTCATAGGTGCGAGAAGAATTGATAAAATGAGGAATGAACGTATTAGAGAGTTGGTGATAGGGAGAGTGATGAGTAGATAGGATGGAGTAGAGAGAAAGAGAGAAAAGTAGAGAGAGAGAATAAATGCGAAGGTACTTAGATAGTTGGGTCAATGTGGAAAGGGAATGAGATGATAGTCGGATTGGTTGAAAAGAAAATAGTTCATCAGAGCTTGCGATTTGCAGTACCAGCATCAGTTGTTTACAGCAGAAGAAAAGTGTTGATTAGACGATATGCCATAGACGGACATGTGAAAAGAATGAAGGAAGGAGAGAGATTGAGAGATGTTGATCGTGGAGCGAGAAGAAAGGTGCATTAAAGAAGTGAGTGGTGGTTTGTGAGGGAGTATGGTTGTGGCCCACCTGGGCCAAGGGATGAACCCTACATTGACGAGATGCCATAGTGAGGGTTCGTCTTGGTCCCGTGAAGATCTTCTGTGGTCTTTTTTTGGCTGCGACGAGTTCTCACTATAAGTATAAAGGGGCGGAGGGCTGAGGCTTTTCTTTTTCGATTTTGCGTGATATTCTTCTACTACTTTTCTGTATTCGGTGCATGTTTACGAATATCCTTTTACTCCTCACAGCACCTTACCCTTAGTACTCGTGTGAGAGGTGGGATGGAGATAGGGGGTTGTGAGGATTGATATATATATAGTATGTATATATACACAAATGCATGTAGCCTAAACTTTTAATTAGATATATTAATGGTATGAAACGAATCGTAATAGTATATATTAGCTCTTAGTATGATGATATATATGAAGGTATATTATCAGTATTAGTTAGTGTTATATATAGTATATATATAGTATATATAAATATATATAGTATCATAAGATATATAATATATATATATATATATATATATATATATATATAATATATTATGCTTCTTCTCTTCTTCTTCTTCTTCTTCTTCTTCCTCTTCTTCTTCTTCTTCTTTTTTTTTTTTTTTCTTCTTTCTTCTTTTTTTCTTCTTCTTCTCTTCTTGCTTCTTTTCTTCTTCTTCTTCTTCTTTCTTCTTCTGTCTTCTTCTTCTTCTTACTGTGCTTTTACTTCTTCTTCAGTATATAATATATGAAATATATATAGTACATATATTTATATATAAGTGTTATATATATATAGTTATATATATATATTATATTATGGTATATATATATATATATATTATTTATAAATATAGTTATATATAGTATATATTATATACTATTGGCTATTTAAACAAGATTCTTTTCCATTCATTAATAATAAAGTTATTGTCGTATCATTTTGCAACTATGAAAAAAATTATTCTTTAAAATTCTCTTGAAGTAAATAAAATTACTAATTTAAAGCACCAAATCTTCAAGAACAAACATACAAAAATAGAACACATCTGAGATGGTCAGTGATAGTTTTATTATTATTATTATTATTATTATTATTATTATTATTATTATTATTTATTATTATGGTATCATTATGTATTATGGATTTATTAATTTAGCCTCTATATGGCTCCCCACAGACTAGGGGTGGGGTGCGCAAACATGCAACGGAATTTGAGGCATGCATGAAAGTTCTTGGAGTGTTATTAGTGGGATCTCAAACCTAGGTTAAAGTTTTAATTAGAAATAAATATGAGACCCTGGGTCATTTAACTCTTGGTTTTAAAATTCCGAAATGTTCATTTATATTCCCCTTAATTTGCTACACACTTAAATGTTATTCAGATAATTTAAATTTTAAATTTACTTGGTCACACTTCACAACATTAGACAGCGAAGAATTATTATCTAAGACAATGTTAGGTTTTTGACATTAAACCTTCTGTAAACATTTTAGAAACGGGTATCACAATAGTGACAACAATAAAGGGTAGTCTTTGATTTTGTTTATGGGGATTTGGGGTTTTAACCTAAACCAGTTAGAAAGTGATCATAATTTCGACCTATAACTCCACGGAAATGATCATTAATTTTCGATTCAATTTTCTCGATCATAATTTTGATCCATTCATTCGCATCAGTTTTTGATCATTTTGGACCAAATAAAGAGCAAACTGCAACTTTTTCCTCTCGACACCTAAATCGTCGATTCTATCATAGTGTTTTCTGTATTACTCTAATAAGTTTGTTTTCGTGATTTTCATTTTTTGTTGCAAACTATTTGTTGAAGTGTCTTGAATTTTTTTTTGATTTTTCGGGGCTATTTTATTTTTTCTTCGAAAGGACTTGAAACTTGAACTGTGTAAACGGCTGATCATCTTAAATATAATAATGAGGACTTTCAATATCCGACACGAAAACCAATGATATACCAATTCCCAACGAAAATAGTTTTCATAAATGTCCTTTTAGCAAATTTTTTTATTTTATTTTTTTTTGCTCATTCGATAAATATGAAATTTTCCAAGAATGTATACGAAATGTGGAATGTTGCGAAACAGAGGCTTCACTAATACTGAGCTTTGGAATGACCTCGCTATCGCAAGGAGTGTGTAGATTTTAGTCGTAACTCTCAGACGACGACTACTGCATGAAGAGGGTCTGAAAAGTAGGAGGGCTGCACCAACGTGAACAAAGTACAATTCGCTATTAATCACACATATTGAACCATAAACGACTGAACGCATGTGTTCACAGACGAAACTAGGGTATGCCCAAGATCAACAGATGGTCGTAACAGAGTGCGGCGTAAACGTAGTGAAGTCGTAGCTCGTGCAACATCGAACTAAGGAAACCGTTCGGAAGTGGGTTCAAAGTGTTTAAGGGAGGTATTTGTTTCGACACCCGAACCCGTAGGTCATTGAATGTACCATACTACCTGGAACACAAACACACAATAGACCAGATTACCCTTTCTCTCATTCATAGGAAACCACCACCTAATGCACGACATTCCAATGACGGGCTAACTATGTAAGATCGATTTACAGTTGCTAGACTGGCCCCTCGAAGCCCTTACCTCTACCTCAACCCCATCGAACACCTCTGGAACCGTCTCAGAGGGCCGTTCGACGATCTGCCCCTACACTTCTTACCATCCACTAGCTGAAACGTACCGTAATTACGGCATGAAATAACATACCCAAGGAAAACATCCAGAACCTCATATTGAGTTTACCGCTACGTACGCAGTTGGTGTTATGCATTACTAAATGCACATAGGGTCGTTGACCAGCTACACCATGGTTGGAACGTCGTCCACAGTTGCATTCCCAAGTTGTAACTAGTGTTGCACTGTCACGAAGTAAACGTTTTGTACGGTGTAGTATACTCCAAAACATAATTAATTATACTTTATCTTAATCATCCCCTTGCACAGATACTATAAGGTATTATTATTACACAAACACTGACGACAGTGAGACGATATTCTATTTCCTACGTGGTGCGATTGTTTTGAACAGGAGTTTATATAGTCTCTTTTTGCCTTTCCTGTTTCTATCCCTTTTTATTCCTTCGAGAAGCTAGGACCATATATGAAATAATGAGTGACGAACATTTCTTGCTTCAGAGATCTCCCCTTGTAAAGCCTTGTAACTAAGGTTTATTTCTACATAAGGATGCCAAGAAATAAAATATCTTCAGTCAACTTTTAATTTTGCAAACTTTTTTAGAGGTGCTTCGTTTCTGAATAGGAGAAAAAAAATGAAATGAGTATTTGAATTTTTATTAAAAAACAATTTCAAGATAAAATTAATTAACAAACGAGCAAAATAATTCTTTCAACAAGCTAAACTTTCAACTTTATCGATATAAATAGTAATTAAAGATTATTATTTTAAAGTCCGACTTTTTAATTAATGTTGTCAACTAATATAATATGATTTAAGCTCCACAAATGAAGTTGTTTCCTCAGTATGATCCCATCTTTCCTGAGAAAAATGTAAAATGAAACCTGTAAAGTGTTACACTTTCATTGACATAAACAAATAATACAAATACAACAATAATCTCTTAATTAAATAATTAAATATTATTCACTAGAAGAAAATTTCGTTCTATATAAATGTCCTGAAGGCCAAATAGCTTTATTATGATTTGATAAATTTACTGCAGGGTATGAGAGATTAATCATTCACCACTTGTTGGGGAAGCCACTTAATATGTCGATGAAAGTGTGAAACTAATTCGAAAAAGGAGCAGATAGTGTTTATAGGAGAGCCAGATGTTCGGATTGAGCGATACCCGGGTTTCTGCGAGAGGGTTTTGAATGTACTATTTTCGAGTAATTGGACTGGTTATGAGCAGTAGGAAAATTAAAACCCTTCTTAGACTTAAACTAAACCAAGTGGTGAAGAGTTAGGGAGAAAGCAAAGGCTTTCGATCGAGGGTTTATCATAGAGTAATTTAATTTTGAGGAATGAGAGAGGAGATATTGATGCCAAATTGGAGTTGGAGGGCTTATCGGTTGAGCTTATTGACAGAATATGGTCCCAGAGTATGAGAAGATGAGCTGAATGTCTGAGGCATTAGACCATCTGTATTTGTGACCAAAAGAGGAGTAATTGGTGTAGAAAATTGACTCAATGGTACATTTTTTAGCGAATAGTGTAGAGTAGATGCTTTAAGGACTGGGGCGATTCTATACTATTGCTCCTCTACTATATTTGAATACAGCACAAGCAGAAACTATACGGATCAAAGCAAAGAACAGAAAATAAACTAAATTTAAACAAGGCCGTATGATAGGATGTACTAGGCAGAAGCCATCATATGGCAGGTGTTAGTGATATATGGTGCTGGTAGTTATGCCTTCTGAATGGAATCCAAAGTTTATATGACGATTGTGAAGCGTGTGTAAGGCATATAATAGAGTCGAAGTGAATTGTTTAATATTATTTAGCGGAAAATGAGGCAAGGGACGACTCGTAATAGCTACTACTAACTACTCAGTTACATCAAGTTAGTCACACAACTACTTTCATTCTTAAGGTAATGTAGGGTTATATTAAAGTAATCCAGAAGGTGGGGTATGGAGTAGGCCAAAAGTGATGTTAAGATATGATTAGGAGAATGGAATGAGATAGATGGGAGGTAGTGTCTCCCACCTTATTATATATATATGCAGATAATATTTGGTATTTATGGTGTGTAGTGTATATCTATGAAGTAAATGAGTTTATTTTGATAGATGGTAAGTAGAGGATATTTATTTGACATGAGGATGAGTTAATATATAAGGGTATACTGTGTAGTGGTTGTTTGGGTGATTGTAAGTAAAAAACCGGTAAATACAATAAAATGTAGAGAGGCGATTATGCTTAGAGCTCTAGGATTACTCGTAGATGTGATCAGGCCGCACTACGGAGGTGCGCGAACAGGTTATATATTATTGGAATGGTGGAGCAACTTGAGAAAACAGGGTGTATCTATCAGTTTAAATTAATTATGAGAGAAGTATGTTGGAATGTAAATAGGAAACAGGTGATACATATGTAGGTAGTAGACGTTGAGTTAATTAGGTATATGAAGAGTATGGCTTACGAATATATAGAATTATCTTGGTGAATATTATAAAGGTTAGACTAATAGTCTTTGAGAAGTGGTTAAGGGTTACATGAGTATTAATGTATGTTAACTATATATTATTGTATATACGTATAAGTAGAAACTATGAGTCTTGGAATAAAAGAAGAGTATTACTATAAGATTTAAAGTACATAAAATGTGTTTCAGATAGGGACAATAAGGGGCGTGTTAATGGTATAGCGAGATAATTGAGATAAAATGAAGAATGATAACGCATTAGGTGAGTAGATGTGTGTGTGTAAGAAAGGAGTAAATGAGAGAAGAATAAAATGTGTTTAGGTAATTTCTTTGTCAATGGTTATAATTTCTTTTTTTTTTGACTAGCACAGTGTGGAATACGGGGAGAATGCAACAACTCAGCTTCATGGTCGACCATATTTCTTCAACAGAGTGACAACATGTACTACGCATATTCATTAAACACACATAAATAAGCATTATATAACTAACTTCGATAATCATATCTCCTCATACTTATCTAGATTGACATACACTGTCCTCAATAATAGTAATGACATTGTTTAATTAAACATTATCAAAATAACTTATGTAAAGTTCACGTATATCTACTATTACTCCTAGCTACCCTAATTTTCACTACTCACGACACGAATGGTGACGGGTAGACAACACCCCTTATATTAGTCGCATTACAAATTCTAGTTCTGATTGTTGCACTTCAATCTGTATTCCTCTGTGCACTCCATGACGGGATCTAGCGACGAGATATATACATTTAATAAGGAATTTCCAAATTAAGGGCGTAAGATCCAAGTACACTTGTTTGCACTTTGAGAACTTTATAATGCCTATACTATACTCTAACACCACGTAGAGAATGTCATAGTAAGTATCAACACTAAGAAGTCGATATAGCAATTTTTCACTACCTGCGTCATCTCGAGCTACTACGATTAAACTCCACTGATATTTGAAGATCCTCCACGTATGGATTGCGGCGTTATACTTACTTTAAGTATCATTTATGTGCACCGTGTGTAGAGATTTTCACACACAAGTCTAATGTCACACACTAATAGTAACTCTAGTTCGAGCCACCTTCTAACCATTTACAAACGTTCAACACACATACAACACAAACTGGGAGAAATAAGGGCCTTGTTTTCTGCGCGATGTATAGTACAATCCCATATCGCTAGAACAGCTGGGCAGCTAGTCATATTTATAATATTTTAAAGCTGGACAGTTTTGTTGGTAAACGATATTGAAGCGTATGGTGATCCCTCGGGTAGCTTTATCAAAATTCATCTTTTTAGGGGATTTAAAAATATTTATTTTTAATGTGTTTATTATTAGATGTGAATATAGAATATCATATATTGGAGTAAATATGAAAAGGAAAACATAAGTGTCGATTAAGTAAAAAATAAATAAAATAAATGTGTATCTAAACTAATATAACTGTTGTATAAAATGAAATTATAAATTAAATAATATAAGGTAGGCTCGGAATTTAATTTAAATAAATATTCTTTGGAGGTGAGTATAAAAGGGACCTAGTTTGGAGTGCGTTATAAGGGATCTTATAATACATGAGTTTATGTTAGTTTAACCTAATATTATGTATATTAGTATAATATATATGTACGTTAGTCTTAAAGACATTGGTAGTAGATTAATAAAGAGGGGTATATAGATATTAATTATATAAAAAGTATAAACAGATGTGTTCATAAGGAGTATAGGAGACCAGATAGACGGCAGTGGTCATTGAGTCTGTTTTTGAGGGCTCGGTCAATCGTACGCGTGACGAAGTAAAGAAATGTATATTACACTAATATGTTAATAAAGCGAATAAACGCCATTTTGTTTTATTGAGAGTTATTTGTCAGAAAATTCACACATATTGACTGTGGCATGTAGCAAATAAAGGAAGTAAAGAATGTAAGAAGAATACTAATATAATATCGAGAAGTTAAAAATCAATATAATATATTATATAATATATAATATATACATTGAGGCGTTTGATAAATCATTGTACGGAATGAATTATATAGGTATATGCTATTAAGTTACGGTTGGAGTTAAGCGAGATAAATATGTTATTATATGTATATATATATGGTTATAGAGTGGCTATACTATATTATGGGAATTAACCCGAACGCGAGAGAGAGTACATATAAGCCGCTTCGATTGTTCCTCTCGTTGCAATATAATGCACTTTCTTAAAGTATCTTCTGAGTGCGAAGATAAACTGAAGCGAAAATATTCTCGGCAGAAGGTAGAAGACGTTTGTAAAGTAGTGGGTTTAAACACATTAACTTATGAGAGTAGGTCGAAGAAACTTCGTATGCAGGAGCCTGTCTCAACTTCAAGTTAAAAATTGTGAAAAATGAAAAAAAAAAGAAAATGAAGATAAATAAAAAATGTTAGAAGTTCTGCTTGGGTAAGAATTTTTTTGTAAGTTATAAGGATATGTTCAATACTTAGGTTAGTTCTGCATATTTAGCGAATTAGTGAAATTAAATTGCAATTCATAATGAAGTGAGGCTATTATATATTATGTGGCCCCATATATATACTACTGGAGTGAGGTCCTAAAAGGGGAGGAGCTTGACCTAATTGTGGCACGAGTTGAGTCCATATTAATATGATGTGAATAGGACCAGTTAACGTGAGGTCACCCGTAGCAAGTCTTATGGTGGATTATTTTTCTGACTGCGTGATCAAGTTCTCAACTAATACGGGTATACAGATGATCCGAGAGTAGGCGGGCTTCTTTCGATAGCGTTCAAAATATTTCTTTCATAGTATTTCTGTTTCAAAAGTGCAATTATGTACGACACCTATGACCAATCTTATCATTTATGGAGGGTAGTAAGAGTGATGAATGAAATGATTTATCTATCTAAAATAACATGTATTATAATTAATGATATATATATATATATATAATATATATAATAATAATAATATACTATATATATATATATATTTATATATATATTAATATATATATATATATATAATATAATATAATATTAATATATATATTAATAATTATAATATATAATAATTAATATTTAAAATACTATCATATATTAATATATATATCTATTATATATAGAGAGTAGAAGCGCGAGTAAGCGGAGATAAGATATCTTTTGAAGAGAAAAAAGGTCTCTTCTGAGTAAAAAAAATTCTTTTATCAACCTCACAATTATAATACGTTTATTAAAGTAAGTATATAACAAAATCATATAGTTTTATTTCTTATTCTTTATATTTGATTATGTTTTAATATACATTTTTAGTTAATAATAATATAAAATTAGAGTACTCATATATTATATAATATAATATAATTAATATATATATAAATTATATAATATATAATATATATAAGTATATATATAATATATTTATATATATATTAATATATATATATAAAGTAATATATATAATATATATCAATATATATATTAATATATATTAATATAATATATATTATTTAATATTTTAACTATATTATATAATTATTTTAATTTAATTAAATTTAATTTAAATTATAATTATTATTATATTATTATCTATATTTAAATTAATAATATTATTTAAAATTATTATTATTATATTATTATTATCCATTATTTAAATAATAATCCTTTGTACCCAAGATTGGGTCTATAGGTGTGATTAAAACAGTACTAATCAACACCTGGAACAGAAAAAGTAAAGTTAAGATAAAGAATAATGAATAAGTCGAAAGAAAGCCCAGCCTTACCACGCCATTTATTTTATATATCACTCATTTAACGTGAGAACCTCAAGTTACCGCATAAGTAGAAAAAATCCTAACCTATAAGTGAATCTATCGAAGTAAATGACTGCGACGTTAACCCTCACTTATAGTGGCATATATTCATAATCCGTTACAATGTGTGGTGATTCTAATCCCTTGAATACAAAACCATAGCAACCTATATATATAACCATCCTTACAAAAACCCGAAATTCCTACTGCCAAACTATAATTTTCCTTCCTAGGTGCCGAGGCTTTATCCTTACTATCGCCTCTGCCAACTCTAACATTCTCTCTCTCTACAGGCAATTCCTTTAAATTAGTACTCAAATAAATAACATATAACTTTACTTTATTCGTTCATACCAAGTCTGAGTAGTATATTCCCAACACACTCACTATAACTTAATAATATATCACACTAACTGTTATATAAACCGTAACTAATAAATTACTAAACATCCTTATGTCACAGCATCGATACCAATAATATATATAACAATATCAATGTACTCTCTGTTTACTAAAATCTCATCCATTTAAACCTTAACCTTTCTTTGTGTGCTGTGAGCTAGGCACCCGGGAACAAGAACATCTTCCTTAGGCAATGTTATAGATATACGCCCCAAAAAATAAAATGTTGGATTCAAACCTGGGAGGCCAGAATCATGTATAATATCCTTTACGTTTTATTTTTTTATATATATATATATATATTAATATATATATTTATTTATTATAATTTTTTATATAATTTTTTATATAATCATTTCGTACCCACACTCTAATCACATACCCCTATAGATATTGATTACCATTATATTATTATATATATACTACAAGCAAACATTGTACTTTGATAATATGTTGTCATATTTATTTATATAATATATACCATGACCATAATAAAGTTAATTCATCTGTCTGAACATAAAATCATTTAAACACAGATAAAAAACATAATATTATCCCTACCATTAGCTAAAATAGACCACTTAAGCAAAGCAACTTCAAAACACTTAGTCCTTTTACATCATATCCAGATAAGTAAGATTTTAATTACAGTATAAACCTTCCTACCATTCACTATTTAATATAACTTTTTAACTTATACATAATAAACTCTATCCATTCAATATATACCGTATTTTCACGTTTTCACATTATCCATGAACATATAAATATGATCCCTAAAAAATATTTAAACTCAAGTAGCAATACATGGTTGTTGTCGTTAGGTGTGGCTCTACTTTTTTCTACTGCAAAAAATACAGAATTACTTCATCAGAATGCTTTACCGAGGAGCTGATACCTCATTACACTCGACAAAAACATATATACGACATCCGTGCGCACCTCTATATCCATACGTCCTAAGCTTATTCAAACTACTAATCGCAATTATGTGAGCAACTCCAAAGCCACTGCTTCGATAACAGGCTCTATACGTAGTCAAAATGTTGCGAGTATAAAGCAATCTCTAATTCAATCTGTTTGATGGTCTAGATCCGAGTAAAATAGATAAGAGTTTTGAATAAGGTCAGACGAAATGACAAAATGTAAGAAAACTGGTAATAGTCTCCGTCTTTAGACAGACCCGAAGTAACGGACTGGTCGATTGGAGTTGTAATGTCAACAAACGTCTATTTTCTGCGTGTCACCAGGAAAGTATTTCACGTCAGTCTAAAATTTCCATTCTTTTTGCGCGTGAGAGAATATGAAGTAAAAATTAGAACGCCTAAATATAACAATGTTGAATAACATACTGAAATCATTAGACATAATAATACCTAAATACAGAGAATCATTCAAAATAAGCAGTATACCTCAAAGTTTATAATATGAGCCTTAGTATTGAGAAATAATATAAATCACAAATACATTCCGTTATAACAGTGTCGGTATGCCATAAAGAGCATCTTGATACTCTACGCATTGCGAGGAGTGTACTGACAGAAAAAATACAAGCAGAATCGAGGACTAACGCATCAGATCTGTCTTATAAGAGATGTGTAAAATGGAAAGTGGATAACTACATTGAAAGTGGTGTAAATAAACAGAGATGACGTAAACTACCGTTCGGTCCCGAATGACAACGTCCAAAGCAGAGCGCTGCTTATTGCTACACTTTAACTTGTAGATAATTAGAAAACGCGATATAAAACACTTAATTAATAGCACTAACAAAATAATAAGTCCGTCGTAAGCAGACCGGACCGGTACTTAGGATGAATGCTACACAGATTGTAACGAATTTGCAATTAAATCTTTCCTTTCGTCGACTCAAGGATCGTAAGACTTCAAATATCTTCCATCGAGGCATATCAAGATCTTAGTTTAAATAATAAAAGTGATAGTTGTTATGCACAATTTTGCATTCATATCAGTGTTAATAAAAGTAATCTATTCACTATAAACCATGCAATGACCTATATACATTTTATTGCCGGATGCAAAATAGAAAAAAATAATACACAGAATCTTGAAGAGTGTTTATTTCTTTTAGTTTAACGATTTTTTTTAACATTACTCACACAATGTTTATTGCCTTTACGGTCAATCATAATCGCCTTCTACTTACTTTTCATCTTGTTACATCTTTTCAATCTTATTCGGTCACCATTCACGGGCGCACTAATATCATTTTGTATGCTATCCATCATGAACATAGATTAAATGATTAACTTCTAAGTATTAGATTGTAATAAACTAAATTAAAATTAATACTCATATAATCAAAAATAATATTAAATAAACAATATCATAATATATTATACGAATATAATAACATAGTATAAATATGAATAATAATTATATATAATATAATATATAATTAATTATATAATTAATAATAATAATTTATAATAATAATATATATAATATTAATAATAATATATATGTAAATAAATTAATAATTCATATAAATATACATAACCTGACAGGATTCAGATACAGAATCATTAAATACCAATAAAGTAAGGGGATGGAATGAATATAAATTAATAGATAAATAATAATAAAATATTATAATATTAATATGGGTCTCCCACAAATGTCACCACATATATATATATATAATTTTAAGGCTTATATTATTATATATATTATAATATGCCTAATTAAGAAAATTATTAATAGAGTAAAATAAAAAAATTTAAGTAAAATTTTACATTATATAAACATTTTTCCTTTTCTTTTTTTATTTAGATGAAGGAGGATGATGTGTGGTGTGAAAGTAAAGCAGTCCATGCATTACATAGTGTCTGAAGCTACCATCTATTTGTTTTGAGGCACACGAAAGTGGACCAGAGAACTTGTATTCATATGATATCAAGAGGACGAATATTTAAACATTCCGTAAATAGTTATGTTACTAGTATCTTCATTATTAATAACTTATTTATAAATATACTTATTAATATATAATAGACTTAATTGACGTGACGCAAAAAACTCCTTCCAATAAACGAAAAGTGATATGTCGAAATTTTCAATTATTAATTAATATATTATAATATATATATAGATAAGATTAGTCTCTCTCATTTAATAACTAACATAAATATTAAATATAATATAATATATATATATAATATTAATATATATTATATTATAATTAATATATAATTATATAATATTAATATATATATATATAATAAATATATTATATATATATAATTATAGTATATAATATTAATATATATATATATATTATATATATATATTATAGTATATACGTATATATATATATATATATATATATTATATATTATATATTATTATTTAATATATATATATATATTATATATATATATATATATTAAATATATTGATATATATATATATTATATACTATATATATATATAATATAATATAATATATATATATATATATATATAATATATAAATATAATATATAAATATATATTAAATTAATATATATTTATTATATTATATATATATTATATATATATTATATATAATTTTATTAATATTATTAAATTTAATATATTATTAATAAAAAATAATATTATTAATTTTTAAAATATTAATATAAAGTTGTTTTAATATATATATATATATATATAAATATATATAATATATATATAATATTATATAACAGACCAAATATTATATAAATGAGCAAGCGATCTAAAGTGCCCTTTTAATTATTTATTAGTACACCTGCTAATATAAATTTTCTTTAATTGTTCCCTTCGAGTAATTTTAGCGTTTAATCGCCGTCTTATGGCAATTAAAATTCGGTTTTACAGTTAGTATTAAAATTATCTTCCTTTAGTTTTATTCCTAATAATAATTATTTGAAAGTTTTTCATGGAATTCAATTGAATAATGCATATTATTTGACATATTTTGAACATATTCAAGTCATAATCCTATTCGAGGTGTTTACGGTTTTCTGGGAGTGTTTAAAAATCCTGCAATTAATAATAATCTTCTCATTTACATCAATATCATGGTAATAGAGTCTGTGGAGTTTTAATAAATCTAATTTACGACGGCGTAAGGTAAGATAAAACAATGGCGATACTTAGTACTTATATATAGACCCCTGCGATAAGACGCGACACGCGCGCACAGATATTTTCCACTTATGAATGTTCTAAGACTTACAACGAATCTTTTACACCAACCAATAAAAGTTATATGTGAAATATTAAATAATAGGATGATTATATCTTAAGTAATTTAAAATTAAGGAAAATCAAAGATAATAATAGGTAATAATAATATAATAATAATATAATAATAATAATAATAAGTAGTGATTAATGATAAATAATAAATAATATTCAAATTAATATTGAAATACTAATAAATGAATAATAATAATAATATAGAACAGAAGAGTACGGATGCATTAAATTCAAAAAATCTGTCAGATATTTTCTCAGTGACCTTTGAAACATGGTGTGGTAATTTAAGGTCTGCATTTAGACACACTATGTAGTACAATACGAGACTGAGATACAATGAAGGTAACATATTTCAAAAAATATGTTCCTTAAAAATAGTGAATTGTACTAATTTTTCTATTTATTAATAAAGTCTCCCTCTCTTTTGGATGAAGGTGGGACCGACTAATGAGAAGGCAGAGCTGAAGTATGTTTCGCGAAACCACCGCCCTGGAGGTCTCTCGAGAGAATTACTAGTGAACTCACGCACGGTACCTGCAAATAAAATATCTTTTTTCTGTTCTGTCAAAAAAAAAGATAAAAAAATTTTATAATTTTTTTTTTATAAAAAACTCATGATTTTATTTCATCCCTGGAGTCGATGAAGCAGGCGCTGAAGGGTTTTTAAAAAAATCAGAAATATGCCGGAGCCGGAAAAAAATAAAAGCGTCCTCCGCATGCCACACCCTATCCACATCGAAGAAATTAACTTTCACATTTTGTCTTTTCTAACTTTTTCCTACAACCAATCAATTCCGCACGCTTCCATCAGCATCTTCGTTACCAATGCATTCTATATAATCACAACACGTTCACCCCATTTTGTTAAAGTGTAAAATTATAAAACTATATATCTCTCCTCTAAATTAAACATAATATGGACATACTAAACTCTCACCTCTTGAGAATACTATTCCAGGTCGCAATTACCCTCCTAATTACCTTATTTAGAGGTAAGCAGTATCATCAGTGAGACTCTACCTTCTACCTATCTTCAAATTCTCTCTTCCTCCTCTCCTCTCTCCTCTTTGTTCAATATATATATATATATAATATATAATTATATATAAATATATATTTTTATTATCTTTAATATTAAGAAAATGTTTACTCTCTGACTACTCTCAAAAAAGAGTTTGAGCAAAAAGTAAATTAAGCTGGCATTGGATATGGGGTATAAAATGCTTAAAATATTCGAATGTCATCAATAAACGTCCTTGCAAAATAATACTGGTTGTCAATAATTCTTCCATTCTCTGTGTCAATAGGGTTTCTGATAATCAACCAAGCATCATCAAAAATCTTTACTGTGATGGTTATTGACTAAAATACTTTAAAAAACTAAATTCGTGCAGAGACGTAGCAACTCTTTTTATGTAATCGTTCTAGTGCTGTAGTCAGGATTCGAGAGACTGATATTCTTTGATATCAGTATATTATATTATTAACAAATATTAATAATATTAATATTAAATTAAATGAAACGTTCTTCATAAAGATTCAAAGCAGTTCATGGGCAATTTAAGAATTTAGTTTTATTATTTTATTAATGCTTATAATTGTAAATCTACTCTACTAACTCTACTAACTTGTTCATCCTTAAGCAATATATATTAATATATAGATATACTATAATAATATATATTATAGATATATTGTAATTTCTATAATATATTACTATATATATTAAATATATATAATATATATATATATATACTATATAATATAATATTATGATATTATATATTATATATTTATCTATATATATATATATATAATATATATAATAATTGATATTAAATGTTTAAATCTAAAATATATATATATTAAATACTATATAAAATAGTATTTTATGTACTATTATTTAATCATTGTATATTTGCCTATACAATATATTTCTATATATAAATTATATATATAATAAACTCTATATATATACAATTATTTCTTATAGCTAAATATTTACCCTGTTGTCAGAGTATGTCCTTAATGTACTAATATATCTTAGATAATCGATATTATATATATTATAATATATATAATATATAATATAGTATAGATCACTACTTTTATGGTCTAAAAAAAATGTATATATTCAATAAATATGATATATTAATATGTATAAATATTAACAGAAATTAAAAAAAAAAAATTTTAATATATATATATATATATTAATATATATATTAATATATATTAAATATATTATATATAATATAATATATATATATATATATATATTATATATTAATTATTAATATATTAATTATATTTAATATTAAAATATTACAATATTAAATATAATATATAATATATATATTATATATAATATATATATACTATATTAATATTAATATTAATATAATAATATATATAATATTATATAATATAATATATTCAATCTATATATATATTATATATAACTATATATGATATATTAATTAATTATAATAATTAAAATATATTATAATACGGAAACACTAGATATAATATTCATATTAATAATATTATTATATATATTATATAATATTAATAATATATATATAAATATATATATATAATATATATATAATTATATATATATATATAATAATTAATATATTAATATATATATTATAATAATATATTAGTATTATATTTAATTCATTATATAATATTAATACTATATATAAATTCACTATTAATATAATAGTATATATTATAATATATATAATTATTATATATATATATATATTATATATATTATAATACTAAATTATATACAATAAGCTTTTCAGCTCATATATGATAATATATATCTGGCAATTAGGAATCTCAAAATTATGTATGTAAAACAATTACACTTCTCATAACTAACTAGCAAAAAGTATCAATATAGAATCCCAAAATGTGTATTATTGGATATTATAAATTATATAAATGATATATGGATGGATGTATAAAAAAATTAAAATCAATGTATCAATAATGTATTATTTAATACCTAAAAATAAAATCAATAGGAAACACTTTTATTAATATAATGAGTAAAAAAAAGAATTAAGTCCATATATAATATATATATATATATTAATAATATATTAATATATATTAAAATGATAGTATATAAATAAAACTGCAAATAACGCAGTGTTTATACATAGTAAATGAGGAAATGGACTTAAAACATGATGAAAAAAACATTGACCTAAATATCATGAATATCGTCTGATATATTTTATCTATTATATATATTAATATATATATATATATATATAATTATATATATATAAAATATATAATATATATATTTTATAATTATAATATCTATAATAATATATATATTATCTATATATATATATATATATATAATATTATCTGATAATTTTATTTTACTATATTTAGAGTCTATACAATACATACGTATATGTGGTAGGATATGTCGTAATTGGAGGGGACACTTCCCCTAAATAATAAATTACCTATGGCGAAAAAAATAAATTAATGAAAAATAACCCTTAATAAATGTTTTGTCAAAAAGTACGACGTTTATTTTAAAAAAAGGTTATTTTTAAAAATATACAATAAAAATGAAAAATACTAATCAATTATACATAAATATATAAATTGGAGATGGTTAGTGTTGTGAATTGTGTGTTGCTCATGTTAATGATGATCGTGGTTAGGTGTATAGTATAGTCGTTAATTATTAGTATTTGTATTCTTTTGTTGTGTGCTTTAGAAGTTTTGTTTATAGTGAAGGGGTGTAGTAGTCAGGCTCTTTTCAGATCTCAGAATGGTGTATAAAAGTCAACCGCACAGTTGATTATGTGTGTTATTATTATTATTATAAACAGGCTGGCTTTTTTGAACCTTTTATCTCCTCACCCAGCTATGAATACTATCTCAGTATTATACTATATTCGAGATACTATTATTGGCGGCTGGCCAAAGCTGTTAAATTCATTCACGGATATGTAGTACCACGTTTGATATTCATATATAATACTGCAGAACATATACACTAATCTAAAAATAATTGGTAATGAAAAGAAAAATATTTGACATAAAAATCCAGCTTGTTAGACGATTAATTTTTCTCAGAGTCTCTTCACATTGACCTGCCTCTCAAATATTTAAGATAGTAAGTACCTTACGATATCTTATTAATATTTCAAACTTTTCTTATTAGTGTAAAGCGCTCAGAATATACATGACGATTTTGCGGGGATCGGTATGTAATGGAAGATAATAAGAAGCGCTATCTAGATACCAATTGATGGGTCAAGAGAGGAGAACTGCGCTTTAATCCGGGGGTGACTGGTAGACTTTCGCCGGAATAAGATTAAATAATGGGAATGCTGTAATTCAATACAGTGATCTTGGGGATGAGGTATCGCGAGAAAAAGAAAATAATGAAATTTGTGTGTAGCGGAAGGGGTTGAATGTGAATTAATGTTGATGGTATTGTATGACAAGTGTAAAGTGCTAATCTGCCAGTAAATGGTACACTAGTATTTGTAGGAAGCAAGTGAGGTTTTCATAAGTATTTGAGCTTCCGCGCAAAAGTCGGTTGATAGGAAAATTAAATTCTGATAATATTTGTAGCATTGGAGTGTTGGAATGTATGTGTTTCGAGAATCTTTTGCAAAAGTTTGTTGTCGGGAAGAAAATCGTTCATGTATGCTGAAGGGTGATTTGTTGAACGAAAGGAGAGAGTGGATCTATGGGGGAGAGCTGAACTAGGAATTAATGAGCTAGATCCATTAATAGTTACTGAATTTTGTATTATTTGAAAAATAAGTTTTTGTTTGAGAGTAGAGAGAATGAAGAGGGAATGTGAAAGAGCACTAGAAGGATATAACTGAAATGGGTGCTGATTGAGGTCAGATCTAAGAGTGAGTAGCTTTAAGTGACAAATTTAAAATAAGGAAAGTAATGTGCCAAGCAGACACTGATTGTCAAAATAAATTGACAAAGCTGAATGTGAGTGCACGCACGATGAAACTCTGAACACACTATAGAGCGCCGAAGATGAACGTAATGAAGGAAAGAGATTTTATGTTGTGATGTAAGCACCAAGGAACTCCAAAGAGAGGAGTACGGGTGGGGAATAGTAAAAATAATATGAAGTAAGGAAGAAATAAGAGTATATGATCAATTAAAATATGTGGTGGCACTGGATGTGAAGACGAAGTCGATACAACGCGAAAGGCGTTAGACTATATAAAAACTTTTGGATATCATAAATAATTAAACAACTATATACCACAATATATAAATGTAAATTTAATAATAAGATAAATACTATTTATAGCTATATATATATATAAATATATACAATAAATAAGACTAACTTATTAATTCAAGAATCCAAAACCTAAAAAAAGAAAATTATATCAATTACTACTAACTATTGGCCCTACAACTCTATGTGAAACCATAGTTATGAACTCAAGCATTACTAAATAAATAGTATTATATATAGCTTATTAATTTATATATATATATTTACCATAATCAATAATATATAGTATAATAATATTTTATAATAAGAATCTATACATTCAAAATATATATAAAAATGAAAAATATATACATAGTTATTACTATGATTATTATTTGATTTATGTATCAGTCTAGGTATTTAATGAAAGGATATGACATAATTTTATTTCAATTATTTATAATCTATGTATATGTATATAAGATATATTATCTTCCGTAATATAACTACAAATTATTTTTGCTTTAGTATAGAATATAACCAAGTGTTAAACATTATTCGAGAGACAAAAAATTAATTTTATACCGTTAGCAATGATATATAAGTATATAACTTATATACTATATACTGAAATACATATCCAAAGAATTTTGAAAGTGTCAAGACCATGCAAAACTGCTGATCAATAATTGTCTGATCTGCCTTTTTCCGCCAATGTTTACTGCTGAGTTCTTAGGTAGAACTTGCAAACTGAAAAGTACATCTCAACAACATAAAGCAATCATCCTGCTGAAAACTTCTGCTTGAATTATTGGGAAGCGTTCTGTACTTGTGCATTATCTTGACTCACTTTCATCCTCTTTAGAGACTAGATTTTCAGAAAACAAAGTGCCAGCATTTTATATTTTTCATTTGCATCCGTTTCTTATGTTAGCGCTCCCGTAGGCAGTTTGCGTGAGAAAGTAAAATGCTTTTTAGAGTTTTATTGATCTTGATATCAATAAATTCATACGAACTTGACTTATGGTATTATACCTTGTTTGGTGATTAAAAAAATGGAATAAGAAAATTTGAAAGGGTTGGAACTTACTGAAGTTAATAAGAAGCCGACCCCTTTTTTTTCCTCAAATCAAAAACCTGTCTATTAATTGCAATGGAGCTACCCCGTGTTCATTCAGTACCATTGAAAGGTCCTTTAGCACTACTCTGCGAAAAGTAAAGACTTGGCTAAGAAAACAAATGAAGAAAGACAGGCTTAATGGACTATGTAGGTTGACTATTAATAAAATTAGTAAGTAAAAAAATGAACGAATGGAAGCAATGTATTGCGAAATTCGCTGGGAAAATCCGAACGGCATCTAATTGCTACGTTTAGATTCATTAATTAGTTACCACTCAGGGACTTAGTTCTTGGCAACTCATCATATTACTTTTACGCTTTCTTCTCCAAATAGCGTATTTTATTTTACTCAAACCTTATGACCAAAATTTTTTTAATTACAACTGTTGTAGACCTGTTTTTTTTTATTTTATTTTATACCGAAGTAACTTTCCCAATTCCGTGAGTAACTAAGCAAATCTTGCGTCACAACAGTCACACACACACAACACACACAGCACACACAACACACCACAACACCACACACACTACAACCTACAACAACACACACACACATTTATATATATATATATATATAATATATATATATTAAAATATAATAATATGATAATATATAAATATAATATACTTATATAGTTATAATATATATATATAAATATATATACACTGAACACTCAACTTTGCCCCCCCCTAATTGAAATCCTGCCCTACGCCATGTATATATATAAGATATAATAATATTATATATATATTATATATATATTATATATTATAATATATATTATATAGTATTATATATAATATATTATTATATATTAATATATAATATATATATTAATCTTTAAAAAAAATAATTTTCTTCAAAATTATTTCTACCTTTACGACTTGAATATTGGTTATTTTCTTCATTAGTGCATTTAAAATGACAATAGAATCGTTAGACTTGGTCATCAGGTGGATTGCCTAAAATGCTGCATGAAGTTGGAAACACATATCAGCTGTTTGTCTCTTTCCCATGTATGGATCTTATTATCTGCAGTTGACACTTACTCAAATCCAAAGTGTTAATAGTGGTGTGATGTTAATATTGAATTGTTATTAATTAGTGTTTATTAGTGGTTAGTATTAATAATTAGTGTGTTGTTTAATTCTAATAGTGTTAGTGAAGGTAATATTATTGTTAGTGCTAGTAGTGGTAATAATTAGTGTTGTTATTCACGATATTGTAGTGAGTGTAATTTGTTGAAAAATAAACTTCAAAGTGTTTTTGTAAATAACATAATTGCTATTATGGTAGTGTTTATATATTGTATATATTATTATGTATAGTATATTATATATATATATATATATTTATATATATATATATATACTATACTATATTATATATTATATATATATATAATATTAATAATTTTCTACCTACTTTGGACGTAGTATACGATAATATTTATTTCGCTAAGGAACCCAAGGGTCTTTTTCAAATATATATATATATTTATATAAATATATATATATATATATATATAATAATTTATAACATGTGTTTTATAATATATATATATATAAATAATATCATATATATTATAATTATATATATACTATGATTGTGTGTGCATGTAGTACTAGCTTTTAGGTGTGTTTGGATTATTGGGCGAGTAGCTCGAATGTCATACTGGGAGTGTGTATCATAATATAGGTATACGCTTTTTGTATATATTAAAAAGTAATAAATATGAATATATAATTAACAAAATATAGTTTAATATTGTATACTATAGTTTATTTATAATATAACATTATTATACATATTTATTATTAACTACAACATAAAACCACGCTCATATATATTACAATAATTATCTTAACATACACCATAATATATAATATATTTATATATATATATAAATATTATAATAATTAATATAATATATTATTTATATAGTATATATATTATTTATATAATTATATTATATATATTGTAGAACTTGGGTTTTCTTTACGAAAAAAATATTATATACTACGTCAAAGTTAATATTACTATATATAATAATATATATATATTTAATAATATATAGTTATATATTTGTATATTTATATATAATATAATAGATTAAGTTACTAACACTGGATTATATTTTAACATATTAATTCCAACTAAAAATATAGAATAGACATAATTATTAATACTAGCACAATAAACTAATTATATTACTTACGTAACACATAATTACACAAATATACTATACTAACACTATAACCTAATAATAACAATTCATATTAAACCATACACCACGTATTCACTTGGATTTGGAGGTAAGTGTACCGCAGATAATAAACTACTGGGAGAACAACAGTTGATAATTGTTTTTCCAACTTATCAGCCATTTTGGGGTCACCTGAAGACTAAGTCAACGATTCTGATGTATTCCTGCCCTTCACTATGCCGAAATAACATATTCAGTCCGTAGAGTATTGATTGATGATTTTTTAAAAAAAGTATATGTATTATTATTAAATATATTATTATAATCTTAGTTATATATATAATTTTATATTATATATTATATTTATATATATATACATGGGACGTAGATTTCAATTAGGGGGGGCAAAGGTTGAGTGATTTATTATTATAATTAATATATATATAATATATATATATAATATATATATTATTATAATACAATATTCATATATATATTTATATATATTTATCAGTATATATAGTATATACAGAATCGTGTGTAGGTGTAGGTGTGTAGGTGTGTGTGTGTTGCTGGTGTTGTGTGTGGGTTAGTGGTGTCGTGTGTGTGTTGTGGTGGTGTGTGTGTTAGTGCGTTTGAACTATTGTTTACATCATGGATGAAGTTACTTCGGTTAATCAATATAAAAAACAGTCTACAACGTTGTAATTAAAAATTTGTGTCATAAGGTGGTAACTAAAAATCTATTGCAGAACGTAAAGTATATTGATGGTAGTTGGCAAGAAATAAGTCCGAGTGGTACTAATATTAAATCTAAACTCGCATTACACGCCTTGGATTATCAGCGAATTTCGCATTAAAATTTCTTCAACGTTTATTTTTTTACTTACTAATTTTTATACATATCACTCGATCATTAAGCCTGTTTCTCATTGTTTTTCTTAGCCAGTATACTTTCGCAGAGTGCTGGAAGACCTTTCAATGGTACTTATTGAACACGGTAGCACATTAATAGACAGGTTTTTTATTTGAGGAAAAAGGGGTCGGCTTTTTTAATGACTTCAGTATTCAGTCTTTCAACTTTTGCTTATTCATTTTTTATCCACACAAAGGTAACATAAGTCGTGGTATGAATTATTGGAATATCAAGATAATAAACTCTGGAAACTTTTACTTTCTCACCAACTGCTACGGAGCGCTAACATAAGAACGGGATGCAGAATGAAAAAAGATAAAACTGGAACTTGTTTTCCCTGAAAATCTGTTTCTAAGAGGTGAAAGTGAGTCAGATAGGACAATACGATACGCTTGCCAAATATCAGCAGAAGTTTTCAGAGGATGAATTGCTTTGTGGTGAAAAAAGATCTGTAACTTTTCTCCGGTGGTGCATGTTATACTAAGAACTCAGCAGATAAGAATTAGCGGATAAGAGCGATCAGCATTAATTTGATCAGCAGTTTTTGCATGGTCTTTACATTTCAAAAAATTCTTTGGATATGGATCAGAGTACTGCTTTAAGGTATATTTTTGTTTGAATAATTGTCCCTGGTTCAAACTAAACAGCAAAATATTGGTTATCGGAAGAGGTATTAGAATTGGGTCTTGTTGCTACAGAACACCTGCCCGTTTTTCTTGTTGTTGTTGGCTTTCCTATTTCTTTTTTTGGACATAGCTTCTGCGTTTTGCTACCAGATTTCCAAAGGTTGGCGTTGGCGTTTAACTCCTTCTTCAGCAGTTGCAGCACTCGGATCACACACACATCCCACCCACTGCTCCCAGCCCACATCACCACCCATCCACCCACACTTCTGCACACCCCTACAGCCCCGCCCACCAATTCCCCTGGCCCACCCTCCGGCTGTGCAAGTGCCCCATTTTGTTTCCCTCTTCGCACCTTGTGCCTCCTGTTTATATGGATACCACCCTCACCGTCCGGCTTCTCTCCATCCCCTTCTTTTGGGACCCATGGTTAACACGCTATCCACCGCACACTTACACCGCTTTCCGCCCGCATATTTCAGCATCGAACTCTGATGATTGTGTTAATTGTTCCTGACGCGACCACATCATTTGGCAACACCACATCATGCTTTTCATTTCCGACAGTTCAATTTTGATTGATAGGATTTTTGTTAAAATCGCTGCTGTTTTTCGGAAAAAAGCAGTTTTCCAGCTGTATGTAAATCATTCGAATTTGGACTTTGAATGCAAGTGACCGGTACAATACCAGTGTCATTCTAAGCAGACATTTGGCAGCGATGTGATTTAGAGAGTAGCAGGGCAGTGTCAAAAAAAAAAAAAGGAACAAAGATAGATATTTACACTGAAAAACATTAAAATATAGAAATATATAAACGTTTCTGAATACTAATGTATTAGTAATTAAATATTTTAATAGCCTTCTATTCCTTCAGTATCCTTCTGAAAAGAAGTCTGCCAAAGTTTTTTGATTCGGAGAAGCAAATCCACCCCCCTGCACAATATAAGCGTTTTGAAGACAAAAAAATAATAGTAAATTTAAATTAAAAAAAAGAATATTAAATAAATTTTATATGAGTTTATTTTAGTGTTTAAATCAATCGTGATATGTTAAATAGTCATAATGTAAGCACCGTTCCACATATGCTTATAAAATACTTAAAAACAAATAGGATACTACTATGAAAAAAGGGTATTGATCACAAACAAATGAAAATATTACAATCAGGTAACTATAGGGCGTATTTAATTTATTTACAATATTAAATATATAATATAAATATTATACAACTACAAACTCTAAAAACCTCTGATATAGACTCTATACTAACTATATATATTCGATCCAATATATGCCTATACACTCATACTACTACTTATATATATATATAATTATATTGGTCTACCTACCCTTAATATTTCTATCTATAACTTATCCCTCAACACAAGATTATACTCTAATAATAACTTATATATACTAACCATATATATAATCTAATTACTATTATACTCTATATATATAATAATATATATATTTACCTTATATATTATTATAAAGGAATGTATTCCTATATATCATTATACTATTACTAAATTCTATATAACAATACTCTTATTTGCCAAAGAAATCTATATTTTATCATATTACATATGTAACTAATTACTATATATCTAGCTATTAACTATATATTAATATTAAGTTCTACCTCTATATACTTCCTTACTGATTACTATAATACTATATGTTATTCTGTATTATATTCACTCCTATATTCTATATTACTCTCTTTTATTATTACCTATCACCAAATTAATACTCTTTAAATATATATTACTATATATATATATATACTATATCTACTATATATATATTTATATATACTACTACTCTATTAGTATTGTATTGTATATATTGTCATACTCTTCCTATCTATATCTATATTATATATATATTACTATCATTCATATATATCTAAAGGTACGTGATCTGAATGTGAAGAATATGTTAGAACTAACAATGAGGTCTCGAAGAAAAAGTGTATGGAAATATATATGTAGGAAAAAAACGTAAAATATAAAATTTGAATAAGAAAGAGTACACCAGAGAGAACAATCGAAAGTTGCGTGGAAGAAGGTAGGAATTGTTGGGATTCTGAAAAGGAATAGGAAATTCTTGGATGGCCAAAAGAAGTAAGACACTCGGTTTAGCAAAGAGTGAAAGTGGAACAGCATTAATAGAATGCATGACTTAGGATGGTAAATCTTTCACGTTGGTACACAACAACATTACGGTGTTAGAGGAGAAGTGTAGAGGAAAGCAAAAATTAGAAAATATATTAAATTAAAATTCGAAAGTTAACGTGAAAGAGTTGTGACCTCAGATGTCAACTGTCATGTATTTGAATGGACTGCTGAACGCAAGAAACGTAATGAGTAATTTGTAGACGGGACGCTAAGTGAGTTCTGGAGAGGAGTACGTACTCGCAGAGGAGAAGTGAGAGGAAGTTGAAGAATGAATAGAATAGAGGAGAGAGTAAGTATTGGGATGGAGATAAAGAGCAGAGTGGATACATGACACTCAAACGGCTGAACTCGGTATATCCGTGAAAAAAGGAGATCAATTGGCTGAAGAGACGCTAGAAGGAGAGTATAGACATATTATCTACCAGAGGGTAAGGAGATTAGGCAGGAGTATTATAGGGAAATAATGGTGTAAATGGTTTTGATTCCAGAGTGTTGGGTGTAAGATATACGATGCTGGTTAATTACGAGTGTTTCTGAGTTAGGAAAGAAAGATGAGTTAGGAGTGGTGAGAAAACTGAAGTAGAAGAAAATAGGTGAATTTGAGGAAGTTTGTGAATAGAATGTGTGAAGGCAGATCAAATAATTAACAATGAGAAAGAAAGAAGTATGAAAGGTTAAAAAAATGAGAGTAAGAAGAATAAAGAATGATAGGATAAAGGGAGAGTATGGATTTGAGAACTTGGCAAACAGAGGTAATAGGTGGGAACAGAGATTGCAAGTTAAGGAGGAAGAGACTCTGTGGGAGTAGACGAGAATAGCGAGGTAAAATAGGATGTGTTGGTAAGTGTCTAGGCAAAGATTCTTTGATGCAATGGAAAATCAAATAACGTAAAAAAATAGTACAATGCCTTCTCCAACTGACTAGTGACGATGCTAGTGCAGGTAGAGAAGGATAAACTAAACTAAAGAGAATATGCCAGAAAGTGAAAATCCAACTGGCTTAATTATTCTAATAATCATAGTAGTAAAGTGTGATGGGCAAGAGTATGTTTGATAATTTCGTGCCATGCATTATATCTTAAATATTCTAATTATGGTGGGATGGAGCGGTGATGATGCACCTTTTGATTAACACCTTTGGTACAGTTCGGTGGCACGAGGTAAGGGGTGTTGGGAGACTGGATTGTAATGAATAGAAAGAAGGAGAAATGCCTGCTTATTCGTTAAGCTGCGATGTTTTTTGGTTTTGCTAGTAGGCAAATCTGGCAGTGTATACGTTTGCAGAGAATTGGTAGAGGGGTTTGGCATCGTGTGTAAATAGGAGTGAAGGCGGTTTGAAGTAAGACAGTTAGACTAAGTTAATAAACAGTTGATGGTAGTGGGTGAAGGTGAGTTCCGTATTGTGATAATCAGTTGGTTATTTCAGGTGAGCAACTTGGAACAAGTAATCTGCGTTAAATATTTAGACTTATGTGGATGAAAAGAGAATAGAATGTACTGCAGAAGTGTATTTTCAGGAAAGTTTGAATGGCTGCAAAGTGGCTGGTGCAATTAAAATATTGAAGCATCTAAAGGAACTAAGTCCTTTGAGTAAGCATAGGGTTCTGCATGGGGGTATAATGTGTTACTTTGGTATTCTTTATCCACCATGCAAGGACTAATGTTTGTGGTATATAGAGGTTAAAGATCTAAGTGTGCGTTCTGTTCAGTTATTAGGATAATCTTAGAGGCTTGTATTAGGTTGTGAGAATGAAATTGACTAAACATGACTAATGAATATGTTATGAGAGAGTTGCTTTGTTAGAAGAAATTTTATAAAATGAGATAAATATACACAACCAAAGTGTATTTAAGATGGTTTGGTAAGCATGGAATAAGGATTGGTGGATAGTCGGTCTTGGGTAAATCGGATGTTTTAGTGGTAAGTGTTGCCTGGGAATAAAATGACTGGAGACCCCGAAGCAAAAGTGGACTTGAGATACAGTAAAAAAATTTTCTGAAAGAAAGGATATCGTGAGGTCTGGCAGAGGCGAGAAGAAAGGTGGAAAATAGGAGTGAATTGCGTGGGTTTTTTGATGAGGAGGCCATAATTGAGGTGTGTGGCCAAGGGGTATTTTACCCTTACACTGAACCGAGAAAGCACAGAAGGGGATCTGTATGCGTTGTTGTGGGCCCTTAGGTCGCGTAATGATACTCGCTCACTTAAAGTGCTATTGAAGGTGAGATGTTGTGTGGGTGTGTGTGCGTGTGTGTGTGGGGGTGGCGTTTTCTTCGACATACGTCAAGTCGTTTTTCTTACTTAAGATATTTTATTTCTCAGTGCATTGTCACGGCACCTCTACTTCCATCTGTGAGCACATGAAGGGAGTATCATATATATATATATATTATATATATATTATATTGATATAGTTATTATTATTATTATATTATATTAATATATATTCTTAATATATATTATTATGTATATATTATTATTTTATGTATATTCTATATATATTTATATAAGTATATTTATTTTATAATAGTATATATTTATATATATTACTTATATTATATTTCATGTTATTATAATTTATTATATTATAATATATATAGTAATATATATTATATATTTATATTATATATATAATTATATATATATATATTATATATAATATTTTATATATATTGCTAATTTTATATTTTATTTTTTCTCTTTTTTATATTATTTATCTTTTTTTTTTTATTATTATTTTTACTTATATATATTATATATATATTATTTTATATTATATTTATTACATTTTTATTATATATTCTATATATGTATAAGTATATATTGGGAATATATATTTATAAGTATGATATTTAGTTATTTAGGTCTTTGGTAATATTATATATATTATTATTATATTTATCTGTGATAGTATATAGGTTTTTTATCATATTAGTGACATTTATTTTTTATATGGGGTGTAGTGTGTGTGATGTATTATTTATTTAGTTGTTCCTATATTACTTTTGTCTTGGTTCCCTATAGTACTAATGTTATGTGTTTTATTATTTTTATTTATGAGTTTTATCCATATAAATATATTATTCGGTATACTATTAGGAACTTAGAGTTGTATATATTTTACTGATCAGGAGTATGTTATATATACGTCCTAATATCATTTTAGCCCTACCTTGAGACATACTATACCTTATTTATAACTAATAATAGCTAATTATACATATTTTGTAATAAGATATATAATATACCTAAAGATATTCTTCTGCTTTAGTAATCTAGTACTTCTAAGTATAGATAGTATAATATATTTTTCCGTGTTGTACCAGGCCAGAAACCTTAAGCTATGTGACAATCAACCGAAAGCCTGGAGAAATTCAAATTAACATTCATTCAACAAAGTGTGCGGAGAGAGAGAGATACTTCCGGTTCGTTTTTGAGATGTGTTCAGTTTAGATATACCCAGTCATTCTGGTGCGAAAAGTGAATCGATGGAAGAAAGAATTTTCCAAACTTTTCCAGTAGATGTAACATGAAAGATTGTACCAAAACGGTTTAAGTTTTTGAAAGTGGCTGGGTGGTTTAAGGGTTGGTTCACTTTCAGTCAGTGTGAATTAGCTCATCAACCACAATAAATTTTATTACACCTTTTTCATACTTAATCTAGCATATGCAATAGTTAAATCTACTGGCTTGATACAAATACTACTTACTCACTTAGTGGTCTCTTTCTCTTTTCTTCTTCTTCTTCTTCTTCTGGCTTTTCTTCTTCTTCTTCTTCTTTCTTATTCATGACTTTAATTATTATCTGTTAAAATGATTGTTGTTAATTCCTGTATTTTCTCAGGATACTTTATAATTGATTGATTATTATTATTTATTATTTATTATTATATTATTATTTTTTCTTTATTAAGGGTATTATTATTATTTATATTTATTATTATTAATTTTTATACGTTTCTTTATTAATTATAATTATTAATTATTATTATTATTATATTTTATTTCACATTATTATTTATCTAATTAATTTTTATATTATTATTATTATTATTATTTATTATATTATTATTTGGTAAGGCGCGGTCTTGTGAACTGGAGAATCAAAAGTGTGTACGCTTAATAGTGAAAGTGTGCGCTAAGAATAAAGTATAATGGAGTGGAATTGTTTAAATATTTCTATAGTGGAGTGAGGTTAGAGATGTGTTATGGCTCCATTCGGATGATTTAATTTGTATATGAATAGGTATGAAAGAATTGGATTAAAGGTAGAGGTGGCAGAGGAAGGTTAGACTGATTGAGAAGTCATTATTAATTATTTTTCAGTTTTCTGTTTTTAAAGTTTACTTTTTAATGATGACGTTATGTATTTAATTATTATTATCGTATTATTTATTATCAGTAAAATAGAAATTCAATTGGAGGGTATTATTATCTATGTTATTATTATTATTTATTACTTATATTATTATCTTTTCTTATGGATATATATATTATTTATATGATTATATAGGTATATTAGTGTCCAGTAGATAGTTAATTATATAGTATGGGGTATATATATTATTTATAATATATATTTCTATTGTATATATATATAGTATATATATAGTATATATTTTATTATATTAAAGGTATATACTATAAAAAAATAATAAATTTGTAATATTTTGAAACGAGATATTTATATATATATTTGATATATTATAATGATTATATATATATTAATTATTTTATACTATAAAAATTTAAACTTATAGATATAGTAGTATATAGTATATATATATCATAACTAGTATGATTATATATAAGTTTTATTAGAATATAATATATATATTAGCTACTGCACTATGTGGAGTTTACGCTAGTTTTAGGGGCTGTCGCTCTAAAAGAAAATGACCTTCATTAACTACAGTCGAGAACAAATAAAGTTTTTCACTGAACTTGAAAACAGAAGTTTTAATATACGAAATATATAACATAACATAAATTCCAGTGACCTGTAAATTTAAAATTTAAAAGGATCTTAACTCCGAATGTTCCGTCAATAAACGTTTCTGCATATTTTTGAAGACTTGAGATGGAAATATCTTGATGCTTCTCATTTTGGTTCCCAGCTGTTCCTATGACATCCACGCTCAACGACATTAACATAACAATGCTTTTATATATATATTATATAATATATATTATATATATAATAATATAGTATATATATAATATTTATAATATATATATATATATAGTATATATAATAATATATATATATATATATTAATTATATTATATAATATATTACGGTATAATATATATATATATTATTATTAATTATATTATATATAATATATAATATATATATTATATATATATTATTACTATATATACTATATATATATATTAAATATATATTATATATTATAATCATATATATTATATATTTATTATATATATAATATTTATTTATTATTTATTTTATATAAATATATATTATTATACTTATAAACTAATAATTATATATATATATTTATATATTATTATATATTAGATTTTATTTTAAATTATATTATAATAGTATACTTACGTATATTATTATAGTATTATATATATATTTATAGTATATATTTAACATACATATATAGTATATATATAGTATATATATATATATATAAATATATTATATATTATATATAATATATTAGTATAAAATATATATATATACTATATAGTATATATATAATATATATATATAATATATATATATACTGATACTATATATATATATATATATATTATATATCTAGTATATCTTAAGACATAATTTATATATTATTAATTACTATATAATATATATACGTATGTTATATATAATTTATATATAATTATATATATATGTTATATATATCATATATATATTATATATATATATATATTTATAATATATATATAGTATATATATATATATATATATTAATATATAGTTAATATATTATATATAGATTATATATATATATAATATATATATATATATAATATATATATCTTTATTCTATTAATACTATATATATTATATATATATAATTTGTATATTAATACTATATTATCTATTAGTATAGTTAATATATATATACGTTTTTTTATATATATAGTAGTATATTTAGTGTGGTGTGTATGTATGTTATTGTTTGGTGTATGTTTATTATCCTATTTATATTGTGAATTTCTCCGAAGGAGTGAAAAGAAGTAAGTCAAAGTGCAGAATAGACATGAAATGCATGATTTTGACTGTCTTTTGAAGAGAAAAAATGAACTTGCGCC
>JABUQX010093275.1:32500-40546 GCA_015478945.1 Trachelipus rathkii | reverse complement strand
TTTTTTATTTTTTCAAAATTAAAAATTTATATTAAATAAATTTATTTTTTATTTATTTTAGTTTTTTTTTAATTTTTATTAATAAATATAAAATTTTTATTTTTTTTTTTTTTTTATATTTTTATATAAGTATTTTATTATTATAAAAATTTTTTTTAATTTAAAATTTTAAAATTTTAAAAAATTATAAAATTTTATTATAAAATTAAAATACTTAAAATTTTATAAAAAAATAAAAATTTATTAGAATAATTAAATAAATTTTGAATAAATATTTTTAATAAAAAAAATATTTATTTTTATAAAAAAAATTTTTTAAATTTAAAAAATTAAATTAAATAAAATTAAAAAAATTTTATTATAAAAATTTTAATTAAAATTTTAATTTTAAAAAAAAATTTTTTTATATTAAAAATAAATTTATTAAAATTAATTAAAAAATATTAAAAAAAAAATTTTTAAAAATAATTTTAAAATTTTATTTTTAAAAAAAATAATATAAAATAATAAAAAAATTAAAAATAAAAATTTTAATATAAAAAAAAAAAATTTTTAATTAATTAAAAAATTAATTTATAAATTAAATTTAAAATAAAAATTTAAATTTAATTAAAAAATAATATTTAAATTAATGAAAATTAAATTATTATTTGTAAATTTATATAAAAAATTTAAAATTTTAAATTTTATAAATAAATAAAAAATTTTTTTTTTAAAATTTTTTTTTTTTTTTTTTTAAAATAAAAATAATATTCATTTATTTTAAATAATTTTTAATTTTTATTTTAAAGAATTTATATTAAATAAAAAAAAAATTAAATTAAAATTATATTTTTTTTAATTATTTATTTATTAAAATTTTTAAATTTTTAAAAATTAAAAAAAATTTAATTTTAATAAATTATTTTTAAAATTTTAATTTTATTTAATTTTTATTAATTAATTTTAATTTATATAAAATTTATTTTTTTTTATTTTTAAATTTAATTTTTTAATTTTAAAATAAATAAAAAATAATATTAATAAGTTAAAATTTTTTTTTTATTTTTTAAAATATTTTTAAAATAAAATTTAATTAAAATATTTTAATTTTTTTTAAAAAATTTTAATATTAAAAATATAAATATAATTTTTTAATTGAATAAATGTAAATTATTTTTATAAAAAGTTAAATAAAATTTTAAAAAAAAAAATTTTTTTTTTTTATTATAAATTTAAAATTATTAAATAAAAAATTATTATTATTAAAATAAAATTGAATTAAAAAAATTTATTATAATATATTAATTTTTATTTAATTATTTAAATTTTAATTAAAAAATTTTAAAATTTATTTTATTAATTAAAATTAAAATTATTAAAATTTTTAATATAATAATTATTTTTAAATTTAATTTAAAATTTTTTATTTAAACTTTATTTAAATTAATAAATTATTTTTAATAATATTATTAAAATATTTTAAAAATTATAATTTTATTTTTTTTAAAATTTATTTATTTATAAAAATATTAAAAAAAATAAAATTGGGGTATTTTTTTAAATTTATTTTATTTTTTTTTTTTTTTAAAAAAAAAAAAAAAAAATTATTTTTTTTTTAATTTTATTTTTTTAATAATAAAATTTATAAATATTTTTAAATATAAAAAATTTTATAAAAATATTAAATATTTTTTTAATTTTTTTAAAAAATAAAATAAATTTAAAAAAAAAAAAAATTATTTAAATTTAATTAAATTATTATAAAATAAAAAAAAATATTTTTATATAATTTTTTATTTTTATTATTTAAATATATTTTTTTTTTTTTTAAAAAAAAATAAAATATTTTAATTTTTTTTTTTTAAAAAAAATTTAAAATTTTTTTTTTAACTTTTTTAAAAATTTTTTTATATAAAAAAATTATATTTTTTTAATAATTTTAAAAAATTAAAAAAAATTTTTTTATAAAAAAAATAAAAATATTTTTTTATATAAATAAAAATTTAAATTATTATTTAAATAAAATAAATTATTTTAAAAATTTAATTAAAATTTAATAATATAATTTTATTTTAATTTTTTAATAAATTAATTTTAAAATAATTTTTATTATTTAAAACTTCCCCCCCGGGAAAAGTTTTTTTTTTTGGGGGGGGGGGGGGGGGGTGTAGAGAAGCGCATCAGTACCTTATTTTATTAAAATAAACACTTTATTTGTTCTTTAAAAAAGGATATTTTTAAATTTTTTTCCCCCCCCAAAAAAAATTTTAAAGGGGGAAAAAAAAAACCATTAAATAAAAATTTTTGAAAAAAAAAGGGTTGAAAGGGGTATTTATAAAAAAAATTTTATTTTTTAAAAAAAATTTTAAACAAATTTTAAAAAAAAAAAAAATTTTTTCCATTAAAAAAAAAAAAGGTTTTTTTTTTTTTAAATTTTAAAAAAAAAAAAAAAATTTTTGTTAAAAAATGAATTTTTTTAATTTTTTTTAAATATTTTTTATTTTTTTAAAACCAATTTTTTTTCAAAAAAAACAAATAGTTTTTAAATTTTTCAAAAGGGGCTTTCTATTTTAAAAAATTTTTTTTTTTTTTTTTAACGTATTGTAAAATAAAAAAAATTTTCCCAATATTTTTTTTTTAAATTTTTTAAAAAAAAAAACTATTGAATAAAAAATTTTTTTTGTTTTTTTACTTTTAAAGGTGAAAAAAGGGGAAGATTATGAAACAGTTTGGAAAGCAACACATTCAGAGATTTTTTTTGTAAGTTTTAATTTTTATTTAAAATTAATTTCTAATTAATAAAAAAATAATTTAATTTTTAATAATAAAAAAATTTAATATAAAATTAAAATTTTTTAAATTTAAATTTATATTAAATTTTTATATTTTATTATTTATTAATGAATATATTTAATTTTTTTTTTATTTTTTAAAATTAAAATAAATTTTTAAATTTTTTTTTAGTTTTATTAATTTAAAAATTTAAATAAAATTAAAAAAAAAATTAAAATTTTTTTAATTAATTTAATTAAAATAATTTAATTAAATATTTTTTTTTTTATATTTTATTTTATTATATTAAAAAATTTTAAAATAAATTTTAATAAAAAAAAATTTTTTTTAAATTAATTTTTTTAAAATTTAAAAAAATTTTTAATTAAATTAAAATAATATTAAATTAAATAAAAAAATTAATATAATTATAAATTAATTTATAATAATATTATTGTTAATTTACCTATTTTTTTTATTTTAATTTTATTTAATAATAAATTAAATTAATTTTAAAAATTTTTATAATTTTTATTTAATTTTTTATTTTTTTATTTATTTCATAAATAAATAAATTTTAAATTTTAAATATAAAAAAAAAAAAAATTTAATAAAAAATTAAAAAAAAATTAAATTAAATATTAATTTTAAAATATTTTAGTTAAAAAAAATTAATAAAATTTTTAATATTAATTTTTTATTATTTTTTTAAAGTTATAAAATTTTAATTTAAAAATAATATTTAAAAAAATTTTTTTTAATTATTAATTTTTAAATTTAATTTATAATTAAATTTTAATTTTTTTATATTATTTTTTTTAATTAATTAATTTTTATAATATAATAATTTTAATTTATTTATATAAAATAATATTTAATGTTAAAAAATTTTTTAAAAAAATAATTTTAAAGTAATTTAAGTAAATTTGACTTAGTTATATTTTTATTTTATTAACTTCTTATAAATTTAATAATTAAATTAAAATATTTATTTTTAAATTAATTTTAATTTAAATAAATTTTTAAATATTATTAATATTTTAAAATTTTAATTATTTTTTATTAAAATATTAAAATTTTTTAAATTAAATTTAATTAAATTATTTTTTATAATTTCCCCCTGAAGTAAAATTATTTAATTTAAAAGTTATATTAAAAATTTATTATAATAATGGTTATATTTTATTAAAATTATTTTTTTTATTTAATAAAAATAAAAAAATTAATTTAAAATATTTTTAAATTGTTAAATTAAATTTTTATTAAATTTTTTTTTTTTTTTTATTATTTTTTTTTTTTTAAAAAATTTATTTAATTATAATATAAAATTAATATAATAAAAATTTAAATTATTAATTAATTTTTTTAAAAAATTATTAAAAATAAATTATTTAAATTAATTATATTTTTTTAATTTATAATTATTTAAAAAATTAAATTTTTAAATTATATATAAAATTTTTATAAAAAATTTATTTTATTTTACAAAAATAAATTATAATTTTATTTTTATTTTATTTTTTTTTAATAAAATGAAAAAAAATCCTTTTTTTTTTCTTTTCGGCCAAAAAAAGATTTTTTTTTGGTTTCCCCCCCAAAAAACCCCCCCAAAAAGGGAAAAAAAAAGGATAAAAGGGGGGGGGGGGGGAATTTGGGGGGGGGGGGGGGGCCTTTCGGGATTTTCCTGTTGGGGGGGGGGAATCACCAAAAAATTCCCTTTTTTTTTTTAGGGGGCTCCAGCCCATTTTTTGGGGGAAGTTTTTTTTTTTTTTTTAAAAAAAAAAAAAAATTTTGAGGGGGAAATAATGTTTATCTCTAAAGGTGGTAAAATTTTCCCAAAAATTTTTGTTTTATTTGAATTTTTTTGAATATTTTTTTTTATATTTCCCCCTGGGGAAAACAGGAAAATTGGGGAAAAAAATTTTTTTTTTTTTTTTTTTTGGACGGGGGGGGGGGGGGCCCCCCTTTTGGGGGTCCCCAATTTTGGGTTATACCCCGGGGTTTTCAAAAAAAGTTTTTTTTATTTTCTTTTTGGGGAAAAAATTGAATTCTTTTTCTAAGAAAAACTTTTTTTTAAGAAAAAAAAAAAACCACAAAATGTTTTTTTTTTTTTTAAAAACTTTTTTTTTTTTAAAAATAAAAAGACCTCATCTGAATGTTTTTACTTCAAAAAAAAAACTACCTTTTTTTTTTTTTTTTTTTTTTTTTTCTTTTTTTTTTTTATTTAAATTTTTTTTTTTGAAGAAAAAAAAAAATTTTTTTTAAAAAAATTTTTTCATAAAACCAAAAAGGGGGGGGGGGCTTTTTTTTTTTCTAAAAAAAATAAAAAATAAAGAGGGGGAAAAAAAAAAAAAAAAAAAAAAAAACAATTTATTTAATTTTTAATTTTAAAAAGAATAAATTTTAATTTTTGTTTAAAAAAAAAAAAAAATTCCCTACATAAAAAAAAAAAACCCCCCCCCCCCCAAAAAACAACCCCCCCAATTTTTTTTTTTTATCGCAAAAATAAAAAAAATAAAATTTTTTTTTTTCCAAAAAAAGTTTTTTTACAAAAAAATTTCTTCAAAAAAAAAAAAAAAAAAATTTTTGAAAAAAAAAAAAAAATTCTTTAATTTTTTTATTTTTTTCTAAAAAAAGGGAAAAAAAAAAAAACAAAAAGTGAGGGGCTAAACTTTTTTTAAAAAAAATTTTTTATTTTAAAAATTTTTTTTTAAAAAAAAAAAAAAAAAAAAAAAAAAATTTTTATCCCCCCCCCCCCCTTCCAATAGTGAAACAAGGGGGGGGTTCGAAAAAAATGTTTTTTTAAAAAAAAAAAATATTGGTGTAGGAACTTTTAAAAAAAAAATTTAATTTTTTTTTATGGGTATTTTTTTCAAAACCCCCCCAAAAAAAAAAAAATTTTTTTTTTCGTTTTTTGGTTTTTTTTGGGGAAAAAAAAGAAAAAAAGGGTTACTTTTTTTCCCCTTTTCCCCCTTTTTTTAAAAGGCAATATTATAGCTTAGGGGGAAAAAACAAAAAAAAAAAAAAAAAAAAAAATTTTTTTTAAAGGGGGGGGGGGGGGGAAAAAAAGTGGGGGAAGAAATTTTTATTTTAAAAATCTAAAAATATTTCTTACTTTTTCTGATTGTGTGTATGTGTTGTTGTTTTTTTCCTTTTTTTTTTAACCCTTTTTTTTTTAAATGAAACCCGTTTTTTTTTTTAAAAAAAAAATTTTTTTTTTTTCAAATTTTTTTTCTACCTCCTTTTTTCTTTTTTTTAAATTTTTTTTTTTCATTTTTTCTTTTTTTTTTTTCCCCATTTTTTTTTTTTTCTTTTTTCCCCTAAAAATTTTTTTTTCTTTTTCACCTTTTTTTTCCAAAAAATTTTTTTTTCCCCTTTTTTCTTTTCTTTTCCAAATTTTTTTTTTCTCCCCCCCCAAACTTTAAAAAAAAAAAAACTTATTTTTTTAATAATTTATAATTTTTAATAATATAAAAATATTAAATTTTAAAAATTTTAATAAAAAATTTTAATTTTATATTATTAAGTTTTAAATTTTTTAAAATTTTATTTACTAGATAATTTAATTATTATTATTTTTAAATTTTAAGTTATTAAAATTTAAAAATTAAAAAATTAATTATATTATTTAAAAAAAAATTTTAAATAAAAAATTTTTTTAAATTTTCTTAATTTTTTTTATTAATATTTTTTTTTAAAAAATTTATATTTTTTAAATTAAATATTAATTTTTTTAAATTTTTTTTTAAAATAAATTTTTTATTTATTTTATGTTTTTAAATTTTAAAAATTTATTTTATTTATAAAATAAATATAAATATAAATTAAAATATGTTTATTAATTTATTTTTAAAATAATTAAATTTAATTTAAATTATTAAAACAATTTATATTATTTAAATAAATTTATTTTTTTTCAAAAAAAATATAAAAAATAATTAAAATTTTTATTTTATTAAATTATAAATTTTATATTTTTAATTTTTATTTTTTAAAAATTAAATTAATTTATTTAAAATAAAATAAAATTTAAATTAAAAAATATAAATTATAATATAAAATAAATTATTTTATTATATAAAAATATTTTTTAAAATTATATTTTTAAAAAAAACAAAAATAAAAAACACTGAAAAATTATTTTTTTTAAAATAAATAATAAAAATAGTAATTTTTTAAAATTTATAAAAATTTAAATATAAAATAATAATAAATTTTTAAAAAAAAATTTTATTTAATTCATTTTAAATTTATTTTTAATATGTAATTTTTTAATTAAAAAAATATTAAATATATAGTTTTAATACTTAATAATAAAAAATATATTTAAATTATAAATTATTTAAGAAAAAAATGTTTTTATTTATTTTAAATATAATAATTTGTTAATTTAATATTAATATTTATAAAATAAAAATTAAAAAATTATTATAAATTTTATAATAATTTAAATTTTTATTTTATAAATAAATTTAATTTTTTTAATAAAATTTTTATATTAAATATTTTATTTAAATTATTAATTTTTAAATAATTTTTTTTATATTAATTTTTTTTAAAAATTTTTTTTTAATTTAAATTTATTTAATTTTAAAATAAAAAATTAATAAAAAAAATATAATTATTTAAATATAATTTTTTTTAATAATTAAGATAATTTATTTATTTAAAAATTTATAAAGAATAATAAAATTTTTAAAAATAATTTTTAATTATTTTAAAATTTTGTAATGTAATAAAATATCATTTCAATAAATATTTTCTACAAAAAAATTTAAAATTTTTTTATTTTATTTTATTTATTCTAGTCATAAATTATAATTAATTTTATTTTTTTAAGAATTTTTATTTTTTTAATTTTTTTATTAAAATTTTTTATTAAAATTATTATTAAAAAAATTATTTTTTTTATTAAAATTTAAAATTATTTTTTTTTTAAAAAAATTTTAATTAATTAAATTTAAATATTTTATATAAAAATTAAAATTAATATTTTAAAAATTTTAAAAATTTTTTTTTAATTTTTAATTTATTTAATTAAAAAAAAATATATTTTTAATTTAAAAATTAAAAAAATATTATATAATATTTTTATAAATTTTTTTAAAAAAAATTAAAATTTTTATAAAATTAAATTTAATAATAAATTTATTTTATTTTTAAATTTTATTTTATTTAAATAATTATATTAAAAATTAAATAATTAAATTTTTTTTTTTTTTTTTTTTTCCCATATATTAATTTTAAAAAAATTTATTTAAATTTTTTTTTTTATTATATAAATTTTTTTTA
>JABUQX010093275.1:20000-27500 GCA_015478945.1 Trachelipus rathkii | reverse complement strand
ATACTCTATGATCTTTGGCAAGTACTTTTTCCCCCCCCTTCTAAAAAAATTAACAAATACAAAAAAAAAAAAAAAAAACAGGAAAATATGCACAAAAAAGAAATTAAAAATTTAAAATTTCAAAATTAACAACTTAAAATATTATTAAGTATATTATAAAATAATTAAATTGTTAAAAAATTTTAAATAATATAATTTTTTTTTTATTAATTTTTTTTTTTTAAAAAAAATTTTAATTTTTATTAAAAATTATTAAAATATTTATATTAAATAATTTATTAATTAATTTTTAATTTTTTAAATTTTTATTTATAAAAAAAATTTTTATTTTAAATATTAATAATTTTAATAAATTAATATTTAAAATAAAATAAAAATTTTTTTTTTGTAATTTAAATTTATAAAAAAAAATTTAATATAATAAAAATTTTAAAAATTAAAAAAATATTTATTATAAGTAAAATAAAATTATTAATTAATTTAAAAAATTTTATTTTATTTAAAATTTTAAATTATATAAATAATTTTGTTAATTTAAAATTATAAAAATTAATATTTATTAAAATATAAAAAATATTTTTTATAAAAATTTATTAAAAAATTTTTAAAATAATAATATTTTTAACTTAATATATAATTATATAAAAATTCATTTATTAAAATTAATTTAAATTTAAAAATAATAAAATTTTTTTTTAATTAAATTTGTAAAATAAAAATTTATTTTTTAATTAATTTATAAATTTTTTATTTAATTTTATTAATAATTATTAATTTTTTTAATTTAAAATTTTTTAAAATTTTTATTAAAAAAAATTTATATTTTTTAAAAAAAAAATAAATTTTTTAATTAAAAATTTAAATATTATTAAAAAATTTTTTTTTATTTTATTTATAAAAAATAAAATTTTATTTAATTAAAAAAAAAAAAAAAAATTAAAAAAATTTTATTAATAAAATTATTTACCTCACCCCCTAAAAACCAAAACCCAAATTTTTTTTTAAAAAAAAAAATTTTAAAATTTTAAAAAAATTAATTAAAATTATTATTTTTTAATTTAAAAAAAAAAAAACATTTTAAATAATAATTTATTTTTTTTTTTTTTTATTATTTTTTAAATTTATTTTTTAAAAATAATTTAATTTTTAAATTTTTTTAATTAAAATTTTTTATTTTAATAAAATAAAAAATAAATTTTTTTAATTTTATTTTAATTTAATTTTAAAAAATTTAATTATAAAATATTATTTTTTAAATTTTTTAAAAATTAATAAAAAATTAATTTATTTTATTTAAAATATTTAATTTTTAAAATTTATTTTTTTAAAAATTAAAATAATTTTTAATAAAAAATTAATTTTTATATTTTTTATAAAAATTTTTTTTTTTATTATTTTTTTAAAAAAAAAAAAACCAAAAAAAAATATTAATTAAATTTTTTATTAATTAATTTTAAATTATAAATTTATATAGTATATATAAAAATAAAAAAAAAATTTAAAAATTTTAAAATTTATTTAAAATATTTTTAAAATTTATTAATTTTTTATTTATTTAAAAATATTTAATTTAAATATTAAATATAAATATTTAATAAATTTACAAATTTTATAAATTATTTATATTTAATTTTTAAATTTTATTTAAATAAAATTTTTTTTTTTTTATTTTTAAAAAAATAATTTTTTATTTTATTTTTTTTTAAAATTAATTTTTTTTTTAATTTTAATTTAATTTATTATTTTATTTTAATAATTAAATTTAAAAATTTAATTAATTTTTTTTTATAATAAATTAAAAAATAATTTTTTTAATTTCTTTAAAAATTTTTTTTTTAAATAATTTTAATGTTTATTTTATTATTTATATAAAAATTTTTTAATATTATTAACAATTTTTTAAAATTTATTTTTTTTTTCATAATTATTATTTTTTTTTTTTTTATATTTAATTAAATTTATATTTTATTAAAAATATAATAATAAATTAAATTTTTTTTTTTTTTTTAAAATTTAAATTTTTTAAAATTTAAATTTTATTAATTAAATATTTTAAATTTTTATTAAATTTTTTTATTTATTTTTTATATAAATATTAAATAAAAAAAAATTTTTAAAATTTAAATTAAAGTTTTATAACTAATATTTAATTTATAATATTTAATAATAATAAAAAAAAAAAAAATAAATTAAATTTTAAAATATTTTTTAAATTTTTTTATTATTATTAAAATTAAAATTTAAAAATTTATTTAAAAATTTATTTAAATTAAATATTTTTTAATTAATTTTATTTTTTTAAATATTTTTTTAATTTTTTATTTTAATTTTATTTTTTTTTTTAATTTAAAAATTTTATTTATAATTTAATTATATAATAATTAATTTAAATAAATTTATTAAAATTATTATTTTAAAAAAAAAAACTCATTAAAAAAAGTAATCCTTTATCAAAAGGGTATTTTAAAAAAAAAAAAACCCCGGGGGGGGGGGGGGGGGGCCGCCCCTCCCCCCCCCCCCCAAATTTTTTATTTTTTCGTTTTTGGTGAGTTTTTTAAAAGAGCAAAAAAAATTCAGAAATTTTTTTTTTTAAAAAAAAAATAAATTTTTCAATTTTTTTTGGAAAAAAAGGGGAAAAAAAAAATACAAAAAATTATTTATTAATTTTTTTTTTCGTTTTTTTTTTTCAACCCAAAATAAAATAAACCCCCCCCCCCCCCCAAATAGGATAATCACTCACAGTTATTCAAGCGATGTTAAACCAGTGTCATATCATATCTTTTTCCCCCTTTTTCCCCCCCCCCCCCTTTTTTTTCCCCCCCCCCCCAAACCCGGGGAAAAAATTTAAAAAAAATTAGGGGGGAAAAAAAAAAAAATTTTTTGATAAAAAAAATTTTTTTTTTTTTTTAAAAAAATTTTTTTTTTTCCCCAAAAAAAAAAAAATTTTTTTTTTTTTTTTTTTCCCAAAAAAAACAAAACTTTTTTCCAAAAAACAATTTTTTTTTTTTTTTTTTTTTTTTTTTCCTTTTTTTTTTTTCAAACCTTTTCAAAAAAAAAAAAAAAAAATAAAATTTTATTTTTTGTTATGCTTTTCTGGGGGGGGGGAAAAAAAAAAAAAAAAAAAAAAAGAATTAAAGAAAACCAAAAAAAAAAAAAAAAAAAAAAAAAAAAAAAAAAAAAATAAAAAAGGGGGGGAAAAAAAGCCCCCCTGGTTTTTTATTTTTTTTTTTAACCCTCTTTGGGGGGGCTGGGGGGAAAGGGGAAATTTTTTATTTTTTAAATTTTATATAAAATTTTTAAAAAAATTTTATTTTTAAAATTTTTTAATTTTTTTTTTTTTTTTTTTAAATTTTAAATTTTTTTTTAAAATTTAAAAAAAAAAATTAAAAATTTTAAAAAATTAAAAAATTTAAAAATAAATTAAAAAAATTTTTTAAAAATTACAAATTAATTTTAATAAAATTATTTAATATAATTAAAATTAATTAAAAAATAATAATTAATTAAATAAAAATAATTAAATAATTTTAATTTAATTAATTTAATAATTTAAAAAGAATAATTTGTTTTAAATTTAAAATAATTAAAATAATTAAAAATTAATTTTTTATTAAAATTTTTAATTTTTTAAATAATAATTTTTTAAAATAATAATAAATTTTAAATTAAATAAAAAATTAATTTAATAAAATTTAATTAAAATTATTAATTAAATTAATAAATTTTAAAATTAAATAATTAAATTAATTAAAATAATCAATAATTATTAATTAAAAAATTTTTTAAATTAATTAATTAAATTTAAATAAATAAATAATAATTTTAATTAAAAAATTAATAATAATAATTAAATAAATAAATTTAATTTTAATGAATATAATAAATAAAAAATAAAAAAATTAAATTAATAAATAAATTTTAATTAAATTTGAAATTTAAAATTAATAATAATAATAAAAATAAAAAATTTTTAAATAAATTTTTAATAATAAATTTAAATTTTAATTTTTTAAAAATAAATAATAATTTAAATAAATAAATTTTTAAAAAATTTTTAATTTAAATTTAAATAATTTTAATAAAATTTTTTTTTTAAAAAATTCAAAATAATAAATTTAATTTTTGAATTCTTTAATTAAAAATTTAATTTAAATAAATAATTAATAAATAAAATTAAATAATAAATAAAAAAAAAAATAATTTAAATTTTAATTAAATAATAAAATAATTAATTTTAAAAATAAATAAAATTTTAAAAATTTAATTAATAATTAAATTTAATTTTAAATTAAATAAATTTAATAAAATTTAAAATAAATTAATTAAATTAAATTTTTTAAATAAAATAATTAATAATTTAATTTTTTAATTTAAATAATTTAAATAATAAAAAAAATTTAAATTTAATTTTTAATTTAATTTAAAAAAATTAAATTAATAAAAAAGTTTTAATAAATTTAAAAAAAAAATAAATAAATTTTAAATAAAATTATTTAATTTTTTTTTTTTTTTTTTTTTTTAAAAAAAAAATTTTTTTTTAAAAAAAATTTTTTTTTTAAATTTTTTTTTTTTAAAAAAAATTTTTTAAATAAAAATTTTAAATAATTTAAATAAATTTTAATTTTTAAGTTTTTTTTAAATTAATTTTTTTTAAAAGTAAATTTTTTTAATAATTTTAAATAAATTTAAATTAAAATAAATAAAAAAATAATAATTTTAATTGTAATAAATTAAATAAAAATTAAAAAAATAATTAAATAAATAATTTAAAATAAAAAAAATAATTTTAATTAAAAATTTAAATAAAAATAATTAAAACAATTAAAAAAAAGAAAAGAAGAAATAGGGTGAGCAAAGTAGGTGACGGAGTGTCAAATCAGCTTATGATTTCTTGAAAGAAGAGAAGAAAAGAAAAAAGGGAAGGAAAGGGAAGGGGGGGAAAAAAAGGAAATAGAAAGAAGGAAAAAGTAAGAATGGAGTGAAATTGGGAAAAAAAGGAAAAGGGAAGGGAGAGAGGAAAAGGAAGGGAAGAAGGGGGGAGGAGAAAAAAGGGAAGGAAGAAGTAAAAGAAAAATTTTAATTAATTAAAATAAAATTAATAATTTAAATAAATTTAATTAAAATTGATAATAAATTAAATTAAATAATTATAAAATAAATTTTAAATTTAATAATTAAATTAATTTAAATAAATAATTTAATAATTGAATAATAAAATAAAAATTTAATAATAAATAATTAATAAATTCATAGATTTAAAATAAAAATAGTAACTAAAATCTAAAGTAGAAAATAATTTAATTTGATTAAAATTAAATTAAATAAATTAATTAATTAAAAATAAATAAAAATAATTTAAATTTTAATTAATAAAATCATTAAAATAATAATTAAATTTTTAATAAAATTATTAAAATTAATAATAATTAATTAAATAATTTGAATTTAAAATAAAAATAATTAATAAATATAGAAAAATAATTTAATTTCTTAAACTAATTTTAATAATTTTTTTTTTTTTTAAAAAATAAAATAAAAAAAAAAATTAAAAAAAAAAAAAAATAAAAAAAAATTTATAAATAAATAAATAAAATTAAATAATAAATTAATTTAATTTAATAAGAAATTTTAAATTTTTAATTAAATAGAATAATTTTAAATTTTGAAATTTGTATAAAAAGAATAATTTTAAATTTTATAAATATCATGAAAATAATAATTTTAAATTTTAATTAATTATATTTAAATAAATAATAATTAAATTATAATAATAAAATAAAAATTTTAATGTATTTAAATAAAGTAATATTAATTTAATAATTAATTAATAATAAATCTAAATAATAAATAATTTAATTAAATAATAATATTAATAAATATAGGAATTTAATAATTTAATATATAATAATTTTTTAACAATAAAATAATTAAAATTTAATTTTGGAATTTGTTTATTTTGTAATTTTTTCAATTTTTTGCTTATTTAATTTTTAAAAAATATCGTTTTCGTTTTTACCAATTTTTCTTTTTTATTTTTATACCCGGGGGGGGGGGGGGGGGGGGCATATTAAATTAATGAAAAACAGTCCAAAAGGTTTTTTTTTTTAAAGAAACTTTTTATTTTTTTTAAAAGTTCACCTTTAATAAAAAAAAAACAATACGACATAAAATATTAAGAAAAAAAAACAAGGATTATTTTTCATAAAAAAAAACAAACCAAAAAAATTTTTTTGCTAAAACCGGTGTTTTTTTTTTTTTTATTTTAAAAAAAACATGGTTTCTATTTAAAACCCCCAACAAATTGGGCTAAATAATTATTTTATTTTATTTTAATTTAAATTATTTAATTTAATTAATTATTTATTTAAATTTATTAATTTATATTATTATTTATTTTATTATTTAATTTAATTTATTTATTTTTTAAAATTATTATTTTTGATTATTATTTAAAGTAGTTTATTTTGTATTATTTTTATGAATTATTTTTATTATTATTTTATTTTTATAAACATTTATTTAATTATTTATTTATAATTTATTCAATTAAATTTATTATTAATTATTATTATTTAATTAATTTATTATTATTATTATTATTATTGATTTATTTTATTTTAATTATTTTATTGTTTATTATGATTATGTAATTTATCAGTTGATTACTTATTATTTAATTTATTTTATTTTATTTTTTTATTAATATTATTAAATTTTTTAATTTATTATTTTTATTTAATTATTATTTTTTAAATTATTTAAAAAAATTTTTTTTTATATTTATTTTATTTTATTTATTTATTTATTTTTATTTTTATTTATTTTAATTATTTTAAAATTTTTATTATTTAATAATTTTTATCCCATTTTTATTTTTATTAGTATTTATTATTTTTTTTTTATTATTTTAATATTATTTCATTTTAAAAATTATTTTTTATTATTTAGGTATTATTATTAATTTAAATTAAGTTAAATTATTATTTCATTTTTATATTTTAAAATTATTTATTATTTATTTTTATTTAATTATTATTTAAATTATTTTATTTTAATTTTTATGTATTTTATTATTTAATTTATTAATTTTTATTTTTTTTTTTTTGTTTTTTAAATTAAAAAAATTTTTTTTTTTATTTTTTTTATTAATTTATTATTTTATTTTTTTAATTATTATTTTAATTTATTTATTAATTGTTTATTACAATTTAATTATTTATGATGATTATTCTTGATTTTTTATTATTTAAAATTATTATGTATTAATTATTTTTATTAATTTATCTATTATAAATTAAATTTATTAATTAATTTAATTTTAATTATTTAATTTATCATTATTGTTTATTATATTTTATTAATTTTATTATTTATTAAATTATTTTTTTTTTTTTTAATTTTTTTTTAATTTTTTAAAAATTTTTTTTTTTTTTTTAAAAAAAAAAAAAAAAAAAATTTTTTTTAAAATTTTTTTTTAAATTTTTTTTTTTTTTTTTAATT
>JABUQX010093275.1:5000-10000 GCA_015478945.1 Trachelipus rathkii | reverse complement strand
CTTCCCAAACTCCTTCTTCCCTCCGGCATCCATTCCAGGTATCTTCTGAGCACTTGTTTCTCCTCCATCCTTCTGACATGTCCATACCACCGTAGTTTTCCCCTCTCCACAAGCTCCACCATGCTCCTCACATCTAATTCCGCCCTAACCTCCTCATTTCTCCTCCTATCTCTCCTTGTCACTCCTCTAATCAATCGCAACACGCGCATCTCGCACACCTCCAACTTGCTCTTTGCTCTCATATTAAGAACCCATGTTTCATGTCCATGCATCAGTATTGGTCTTAGTATATTTGTGTACATTACCATCTTGTCTCGAAATTGCTCTTTCCTTCAACAATGGGAACACCATTATCTCCATCACCTCCGTCTTCCCTCGGTTTATCCCACACCTCCAGAAAATTCTGCAGTCTCTCTTGATTTTGTGCAAACAGCACCAAGTCATCAGCGTATCCAAACATCTCATCCTCCACTCTGTTCCGCACATATCTCCCACAACTGTCCATATATATATATATAATGAACAGTATTGGGGACAGCACGCTCCCTTGCTTCACCCCCGTTGTGACTTTAAACCACTCTCCCTCACCGGACATAGTCTTTGCTCTACATTTACCATCTACATAAGTGCTTTTTATTGCTTTTATTAATTACCAGGTATTCCATATTCTATTCTACTCATCTCCCTCGACAACAACTCCCATGGCACTCTATCAAAAGCCTTTTCTAGGTCTACGAAAGGTGCATATGTTTTCCAATTAAATTCCCAATTCTTTTCACTTACCATCCTCAAAGCGAACACCAGATCTATAGTCGATCTCCCAGGTCTAAAACCATGCTGCCACTCCTCTAGCTTGTGTTCCACTACCTCTCTCAGTCTTCTCTCCAATATCTTCGCATAGATCTTCTCAGGATGCGACATTAATGCAATTTCCCTATAGTTTCCACATTCTGTTTTATATCCTTTTTTATATATGGGGCAGATTGTTGCCCTACTCCATTCACCGGGTACCACCTCATCTCTCCAACACCTGTTCATCAGATTTAACATCCGTCTTGTTCCTTCAACTCCCATTCTCCGCGACTATTCCATCTTCTCCCGCCGCCTTTCCATTCTTCATACTTCTCAACGCCACCATCATCTCCTCCTCCGTGATCAATCACTCCTCTCTTCTCCGTCCTCCAACAAATCATACTCTCGCAGTCTCTCCTCCACTACGCTCCTCCACATTGTACAAATCTTCAAAGAATCTCCCATCTTCTCTGTCAATCTCTTGATTTTTTACTATTAGGGCTCCGCTGTCCTTTATAGCTCGTGGCGGTTAGTGTCGAGCTTTTCCTATAATTCTTAGCTATATTAAAAACCAACTTTCTTACACCTGTCACATCTTCTTCCAATTCGTTTCCAATTTTTTCCCAGGTGGTTTCATTTTCCATCTTTTGATTTCGCCAATAGATTATTTCCTGAGCTTTACATATTCTCTTCTCTCCATCTCGCCTCTCGTTTTTATCCATTTCCTAAAACATCTCATCTCTTTTACAGCAGTTTAAACACGTTCTGTCCACCATGGTGTTTTCTTCTTTTTTGTTCCTCCCATCGCCTCTCCTGCGCTCTTTAACACCGCTTCTTTAAAGGTGTTCCAACACTTCTCAGCACTTTGTCCCTCTTCTTCCCCTGTCATGTTATTTCTTATTTGCCGTTGATAATTCTCTCTCCATCCTGCCTCTTTTATCCTTTCTATTTGCACTCTCCTTCTCATCTTTCTTGGATGGAAAGAAGGTTTCTTTAATATCATTTTCCCCAACACCATACGGTGGTCAGAGTCTCCAGACACAGATGTTACACTCTTTACATCTCTAAACATCTTTTTTTATTTAGGTCGTATTATGCGAGACATCCTATCATGGATTTCTCTACATAGGCAGTCCTTTCTCTGCTCCATCTATACCATGTTCACTTTATGGCTTTTCTCTGTTTATAGACATGTGGTCTCAGTACTGGCTCTATAATGGGCCCATTCTGCATCAGGAAATCCCATATCACTACTCTCCCAGCTTCTGTTTCTCTCCCCAGCTCTGAAAGCTCCCTATAAGCCTCGCTCCACAACCTATCCCTCTGAGCGTTTTCACCACATGTCCATCTTAAATCTCCCATGGTGATTACATTCTTTCCGTCATTTGGCGCAATTTTTAATTTCCTGGAGTTTTCGATAAAACTCTTCCTTATCAGCTTCAGTTCTTCACTTTGCGATGCATAGTACGTGTACAACACCTTACACCCCATGATGTTCAGTCCTCATTCATTGATAGAGGAATATCAATCTTCTCCTCGCCCCATAATCCACCTTTCCACTCTCTGCGCCATTTCTTCTGTTTAAAAATTACTCCGCACCCCATGTCTTATGTGTCTCACCCACCAACTGTAACATCAGTTGATAATGTATTCGTCGTATTGTTTGCTTGCTTCCACTTCCGATGAGTCTGATTTTCACAAACTCCCAAAACCATACAAACCTCCTTTCCAGCAATCAGCTCCACATCATCCTCCTCCTTACCCTGCCTCAGGGTCCAACATTCAGGGTGGCCCACTCAAAAGGAGCCTCCCCCAGAAGGAATTCCATTTTCAGGATCCTTATCGGAGTTCGTCCTTCGTCTAGTTCCGGCCCAGTAAGTGTTTCTCGAGCCAACAGTAGTTTCTGGCTGAGCATGTTCTCACTATTCACCAGGCTAGGCTTCTATGGTCAAGGGCCAGACCTGACCTGGCTGCAGTTTTGTTTCCAAGGAGCGGAGCTCCCATGTAAATGCTCTGTAGATAGTACTTATCGGAGCTAGAGCCCCTAACCGATCTTATGAAGGCGCTCGACAATCCATAGAGCCGCCACACTGAGGGACGCGCCCTGGTAGTCGGGTTAACTTCTCCACGCTGCAGGGTCTTAATGTATGAGTTAGTATCATGAAATTATATGAGTGAGCTATGATACTATATATATATATATATATCTATATTATATATATATACTATATATATATATATACTATATATATATATACTATATATTTGACTAGTGAGTGTATATAGTTATATAGTACATACAACATTGATGATATATATGAGTCCAGTTACTAACGTTAGTATATATATATAGTATTATTACTATACTATATTAGTATATATATACTACCGTGTTCAATGTATATATGTATAGGTATATTATAAGAGAACTATATGATATCAGTAGACTATATTATACTAAATATAAATATATATATATACATATATAATATTATAAGTATATATATATTATATATATACATATTAATTATTAATAACTTATATAGTATATATAAAGTATATATATATATATAAGCTAATATGATATTATATAATATATATAATATATATATAATATATATATATATATAATATATTATATATCTATAATATATATAATACTATATTATTATATATATATATATATATATATATATAATAATAATAATAATGAATAGATAATAATAATAATATAATAAATAATAATAATAATAATAAGTAATAATAATAATAATATAATAATAATAATTTATAATAATAATAATAATAATCAAAATGTAAGAGGGGCAATAAAATCATAAAGTACTCAATCTTTATTTAATGTTCTGTTCCCACTCCATCATTTTATCGTGCTATAGCAAAGAATTAAAAAACGGAAGGAAAAAAAAATAACCTTTTAAGCAATTGGATCACAGCGAGTAGCAATTCATGAATATAAATATAAAAGAAAAAGCTTTAAGTAGAAAGAATGTTCAGTAATACATTATTATTATATATATACTATATAGTATAATATAGTTAGTAAAATATATATACTATCATATTATATTATATGTATATATAGTAATATTATATAGATAATAATATTAACTAATATATAGTAATATATAGTACATTAATGATTGATATAGTATGTTACATACGATATATATAATATGAGTAGGTAGTAATGTATATATAAGTATATATATTATACATATATTATATATATACTATAGTATATATATATATAGTATAGATATATATATATAGTATACTATTAATAGATGATATATAGTATGATAATATGGTATATGATATATACGCTATATAGTGACGTATATAATATACATATTACATATATTTGGCAAAAATTTAGAAACGTTCATCTCTCATTTTTGATATTTGATATTGAAGATCCCTTGTATTATAGGAAACACAGCACTTAATAAAGCTAACAAACCATTAATATACATTAGTAAAGACTGAAATTATCTTTTTTTAGAAATTGCTCACATAGCTATTCTCTGACACGATAATTGAGTACGGCGCGGATCCGTCTTCAGGGTGAACTTTTCAGAATTAAAAAGTCTTCTGCGTAGATGGAAAAGGAACTGGTGCTGCATCTATTTAATCCGGGTGGTTGTCAATTTTTTATTTTTTGCAGGATTTTTTTGTAGAATTTTGTGCTTGTCATAATTAAATTTTGCGTTTCATCTATTCGTTTCATTTCATCAGTACAAAAATAGGCACCTTCTCATCCCTTTTCCTAAGAGCTCTCCGTATTTGTTCCCCTTCAACCTTACAAAAAGAATACAATTTCTTATTTTCAACTTTCCGAAAGTTACAGTACCTGAGCCACATTTTCTCAAAGGCTATAAAAAAGCAAAAGAAAAATATTATCACGCACGCTGTCTTAGGGTCCAGGACAACATCCCTTACCTACCAGTCCCTTACCCACTATCGAAAAACTTAAAGCAAATAATTCCAAAAAACATCATCATCACCCCATCAAACACACTACCATTGAAAAAAGTATTAAACCCAATAAATTTAAAAATGCCACCAACACACAATGCATCTACAAAATCCCGTGTCATAACTGCCCAAAAATTTATATTAGGGAAACTATAGATTTCAAGAGGAGTAATTACCAACTTAGACATGACCTGATATGCGACAACCAAAAT
>JABUQX010093274.1:0-25887 GCA_015478945.1 Trachelipus rathkii | reverse complement strand
GGATACAGATTTGACATAAATAATTGTCGGGTCAAAGATTTAAAAATGCTCCAAATAAATCAGGAGTTTGTTTAGGTGTACAAGTGAGAATTAAATGACTAAATCCATTAGCTTACTACATTTACGGCTCTGCTAAAACGTAACGACTAATGTTAAATGATTGTATTATTCTATTTTCTCAAAATTGAACGTACAATGATTGGCTGTATTTCATATGGATTAAATAAATAGTTTTTATTTAATCAAGTGAAAAGTATCTTTTTAAATAAGTGATGCATAATTGTAATTGTCATGTGAAGTTTTTGTTTGTGTTTCCGGTTTTCATGCGGGTTAAGTGTTTTCATGCGGGTTAAGTGTTTTGTTTTGTTAGTTTTTTTTTTTATTATTGCAGTGCATTAATGATTGATATTGATTGATAAGATGTAATTGTAATATAGCCTATATAACACTTAGGTAAACTGTGACTTTTAAGTAAACTATTTGTCTTTGTTGAGAGTGGGATTATGGACATTGTGGACATTATAGTAGTGGGTGAGACATTGTGTACTTACTTGGATTGTGGTCATAAATTCGCAGTAATAGTAAAATAATACATACGAACTCTCTTAATGAACCGATTTCATCAGCTCATGGAGGTGTGGTAAAGTACTTGTGTAAAGAAAAGAACATTACTTTCCCTTGTATATATTTGTAATTTGTAAATACATTAATTATTAAAATAGTTTAGTTATATAATTTGGTAAATATTTGAAGGAGTATTGTTTCCTTTAATGAAGATAGAAGCTGTGTAACCATTGTGTATTTGTTTGTTTTCATAGTGTCTAGGTAGCAGTTAGCGTATAGGTGCTTTGGCTACCATTGATTTTTATCAATAATATTTAAAAAAATATACATTTAAAAATCTTAAATTGAAACATTACTTTGAAGTGTTTGAATGCAAAGAATTTAACGAACAACAAAAGCATGGTTAAAAAGTTATTTTATCAAATAGCAAATTTTTACATTTTTTTGAAAAGTCTTTTCCAGGTCCGGTTATGTGAAAAAGTGGGTTAAGCCAAATATCTTCCAATCTGTACTTATACATACTGTATATATACACGTTTGTCAAACAAGTTGTGGGAGTGAAAATCAAAGCCAGGAACATTCTCTACAAAGCGGAAAAAAAAAAAAAGACATTCTTGAATAAACCATACTAATTTTATAGGAGAAACCCCAATTTTTTTTTTTTTTTTTTTTTTTTTAGAAAAATAGCTGTTTTTTAATACTTTAGGGCTGATGAGGCAGGTCTTAATGTTATCCGATTGAGCTGAAACTTTGGCAATCTCATTTTTTTACCAATTGACAACTTTTTAGGGAGTTCCTGCTAAAGAAATTCAGGCATTTCTTACGTGCGACCACCCTCTATACAGTTTTATATTTTTAGTAATTTAAATTTCTATATTCTAATCTGTTTTTAAAATGGATGGAACATTAGCTGACTGCTTTAAAATTGTTTTTAAATATGAGAATTGATCACTTAATAATCACTTTCAACTGTGAAGGAACTCTTCTAAATTCTATTTTTCTATTAATTTTCTTATAGCTATTTATTTAAAATATCTGTTTGTATTTATTTATTTTTTTTCTCATATCTCCCTACTCTGTTTCTTTAGTTTTCTATTTTCAGCCCTAAACCTAAAACATTTGACTGAATATTTTCAAATCTTTTCTTAAAGCTTTCCCTCCCGCTTCAAATTAGATTTAATTTTTAGGTTCCTTAATCTTATCAACTTCTTCAAGTAAGCCTAATATTCTAAATTTCATACTTCTCAACATCTGTACTTTGTGTTTTATTTTCAGGTTCCTTATTCCAGTCCATGTCGCGTAAGCCTAATGTTTTAAATTTCAAGCTTCTCTATTTTTGATTTTAAAACCTGCACTTTGTTTTTTATTTTATTTTTATATGCCGGTATATATATATATATTGCATTTTAGTTAAACTTAATTGTGTTCATTACCATCCACATTTTCCCCAATTCCAATATTTTCAACGAAAATTTTATTCATATTTTTCATGCTCTTCTAAATCTAATAAGATATTAGATCTTTTGGCTTCAGTTTATTTTATTTTTTTATTTTATTTTTTTTATATTGCATTTTAGTTAAACTTAATTGTGATCACTACCATCTACATTTTTCCCAACCCAATTCCAATATTTCCAACAAAAATTTTATTCATATCTTTTATGCACTTTCAAAATCTAATAAGATATTAGATCTATTGGCTTCAGTAACATCCTAAGTTAATAATTATTTATTAAGCAATTAATAAATAATAAAGGCCTATCCTGATTGTCATATAAAGTATTCAAGTAAATTTTTGAAAGTTTAAAAGTCTGATGTCTACTCCCTTATTAGTTGGCTATTACTGTACCCCGCCTCAATCTTATTTATCCCTGACTCTAGCCAGGCACTTTATAAATTAAACTCTGTAGTTTATTTAGTCATATAATATTACCAACCCATAAAGATTCAACCTCTGCATGGAATGAATACTATTTTTAACTTAAAATATTACACCTTTGTCAGAGGAGGAGGAGAATATGTGAATAGCTGTTCTGCTTGTATTTTGATGCAGAGAATGTGTTGTTAAGGAAGGAGATTGCAAGGTTGAGTGAAAATGTGAATGAATTGATTAATTAGGTTTGAAGCCTTGATGAGAAAGGAGAGAAGTGTTAGGAAAAAAATTAGTAGGGATATCAAGGCGAGAAGGGAGAGCGATACAGAGGAAGAGAGGACTAGCGATTCACCTAGGCAGGAAGATGAGAGGGAAAAGGCTATTAGTCAGTAATATGAGGTCATGCAGAATGAGAAATAGAGAGTTGTAGATAATAGAAATAACAAGATTAGGATCCTGAAAGTCAGTCAGCCTGTTACCTGCAGTAACAGGTTTGACTGTCTTCCAGATGGTAAGGGATCAGAGAGGGCCAATGGTAATGTTGAGTTTTCTAAAGGGAGGGCTGAGGCATTGCTAATTGGAGACTATGAAACAATACTTAGATAGGACTTTTCAAAATATTGTTAGAAGGAAATGAATGAGGGTATGTTATCCAGGTTCCAGAGTAAGTGACATTGTGGATAGGATAGATAGAGAGATTGAGTTTACAAATGTTAACTCAAATGTGATTATGCATGTGGGTTAGGGATATACCGAAACCAGGTTCCAGCTGGAGCCTCGATTTTTTAAAAGTTCTGTTCTGACTTTTATTTACCGGAACTTTCCACTTTTTCAAATGTCTTTCTTAAAAAAAATCAATAATGATTTGTCATTTACTCAGTTATGATTATGCATAAAAAATAATAAAGAAAATTGATACATGTGAACAAATATCATGATAAATTGACCTCGACTCTATACTTTCGAAACTTTATATATAAAATATTTTCAAACTCAAACTGGTAGCTTTAATACTCTAGAGTCTAGACCTGGGGAAAATTAAAATTTGTACAAGGTACTGTTGTTTTATATTATTATTATATATATATTATTATTATTATTATTATTTATTATTTATTATTATTATCATTATTCATTATGTTCTTTATGACAATTATGGACTATGATTTCTTATTTTTATTCTTATTCTTTATAGTATTATTATTTTCTAAAACTATTAATCTTTATCAATATCACTAGTACTACATAAACAAAATTGTAACATAAACTGAGTTTAAGCAAAAAATTTTTAAAAAAAATAAAAGCAATGATTCATAATTTTCTTACTTAAAAATACTTTTTATTTGAATTTTGAAATGTTGTGGTGTAGGAAAATAAGTTGTTCTCCATGTTGTGAAGTTAAACGTGATTTCTTATCCTCAAACATGTTACCAGCTTCTGATAAAAGCCTCTCAGAATAAACTGATGAAGCAGTACAGGCGAGCATTCTTTTAGCTATCAATTTAATAAAAGGGTATTTTTCTTGATTGTTACTCCACCATTCTAATACTTCTTCTTCAGAGGCTTTTGAAGAAACCAATTTTTCTGCTAGATAATTTTACATCTCAATTACAAAGTCCACAACACCTGAGATTTGTTTCTGTTTTCCTTTTTTTTCCCCTTTTTCCTTTGTTTCACCATTTTCAAAATCATAACTTAAAAATTTATTGACAATGACACTTTTTAAATCAGAATGCTGATAAGAAGTAGAGGATTGTTCAGGGTCCAAGACTCTAAGTGTTATGACTACACTTGTTAATCAGACAAGTTTTCAATAGAATATATAAGGTGTAGTAGGAGTTGATAAGATCCAGTTCCAACCAGAACTTCCGGCTGGAACTTTTCCAAGGTTCTGGAAAGTTCCGGCTGGAACCAAAAATTCCGGTTCTGGTACATCCCTAATGTGGGTACAAATGATATAGGACATAGAAGATCAGAAGAATTAATAGCAGATTATAGGAGGTCAATTCAGAATATGAAAGCTAGTGGAGAAGGTGCATAATTTCTGGGATTTTACCTAGGTTAGATGCAGGTCAGGAATGGAAAGTAGGGGTTTAGATGTAAATGAAAGGGATGGGAAATTGTTTTTCAGAAAATATTAAGTTCTTGGATTTGTGGAGAGAATTTCTGGACAAGGATCATTTTGCAGAAGACGGAGTTCACTTGAGTTGTAAAGGTGTTGAAATTTTTCACTGCCAGTTAGGAGACTTGTCTATCAAAAAACTAGGTAAAGTTAGGTTTGGTGGGCTAAATCTTATCAATAATAATGACAGTGGTAAGATAAATAAAACTAACGTTGTTTCAGGCTCAAATAAAGATAACAATGCAAGTAATAGCATTTTGAATATCAAATGCTTCTACACAATTACTCATAGCCTTAGAAATGAAAAGGATGAGCTGATTAATTATATCATAAAGGAGAATCTAGATATTATTTGCTTAGCTGAAGCTGGTTAATGAAGAATTGTGTGGACTCATTTCAGGAATATTTATACTAGCATAAAGGAAAGAAGGGTGGTGGTGTGGCACTTTGTTAAAAGCAATATTCAATGTGTTAATTAATGACTGACATTGAAACTAATCATGATGTTGAATCTGTGATGGTAGATATCCTTATGCACACAATAAATCATACAGAAAGGGGCATTTTATAGAACTCCTGGCCTGAGTCAAGAATTAGATGCAGAAATGGTGAAAGAAATCAAGACAGCTCTACATTCATAAAAGAGAGAATAGTCATAATGTTGGGTGATTTTAATTTCTTGGCATTCAATGAAATTCTTGTCAATGAGTGAACCATAGTAGTTCTGTATTTATAAATTGTGTACTAGACAACTTTTTGAGCCAGATATTAACTAATAATGAAAGAAAGTATGGTGAATGAGGTTTGAGTTGAGGAGAATTTAGGTAGTGACAATTATGATATATTATCAGATTTAACATGAATGGATATCTGGGCCCAAATTGCGAGTTAATAAGGAAAAGATCTTGATTTCCGAAATGGTAATTTTACCAAATTTTGAGACATGCTTAGTATGATTGACTGGAATAAAGAGCTTAAAGACCAAAACTGTTTTATCATGTTAGAACATTTTAAGCAAATTTTGATGAATTTTCAGTCAGTTATGTTTTAAAGAAAAATCCATTAGGGGTGGGGAAGAAAAGAAACTGCGTTGGTGGAATAGAAGATAGGGAAGAAATCTGATGAAGCAGTTAGGAGTTTAAATATTCAAGGTAGTAATAGGAGATGATTAGTAAAATCAAGGAAAATAGAAATGAACTGTACCCAGGTCGATTTAAAAAAGGCCAAAAGAGATGGCTGAAATTAATTTAGCAAGGAATAGTAATAAGGACCCAAAGAAGTTTTAGAAATGGGTAGGTCATGTTCATAAGCCTGATGAAAAAGTTATGTGTATGTGGTATAAGTGGAGTGGTACATACTGTTGGATATTTTGGAATGTTTCCAGTACTAATTAATTTTAGTTACGTTAAGAGAAAATAGCAAAAACTGTTGTCATGTCTAATTTAACATGTTGCTATCAAGGAGTGAAAGTCATATCATGTTGATTTTAACAGTTGTTAGTTGTGTAATTACTTCGCATCAAAAGCTTTATAGCTCTTTTTGCTATTTTGAGGTACGCAAAAGTTAAATCCTGCTTTCATTAACTTCTTCAGTCAAAATCAACTTGAAATCCAGTCCAAAACTAATATAGACTCTAATATAATAAAATGAATTTAAATCAAAGGAAAACTTAAACTGTTAAATACATAAGCGTTCTATAAATTGTTATGCAATAATTGAGGTTCACCTCCAATAAGAGTGGCATGAATCATGCTCTCTGTTAAAAGTAAAAATGTATTAGGAAGCTTTTATTGGCTCAAAGTTGAAAAAATAGAATATTCGGCAATTGCATTAGTAAAATATGTACGAAAACCGCATATGTTTATCAGCATTTGTTGAAGATTGTGAGAGAAAAGAAAATAGGGGAGGGATATTATGGGGGAGGGTTTTAGATCACGCTTCATGAGGTGCTCTCTCATAACATACAAAGTTTTTTTGATAAAATTTTTTCTAATTATGAAAGCATTGAGGTTAGACTCTCGTGTAGGTTCTTTTTGGTTTACCCTATATACACGAGAAAAATAAAGACCTTTGTGAGTTGTGATTATAAGCTTGGTTAACTTTTCGATTATGCAGAGAGACTGGAATGCAGATGCCTCTGCCATACAATACGAGCGTAAGACTTGAGATACTAAATGAAATCCGCACACAATAAGAGGCTTTAATAGTACGCATAGGCAGCCATACAGGGCAAGTTAAAGTAAATCTGCACTGGTATATAGACACTATCTCCACGTTGTTTTTGGCTCAGTGGTAAGTAAGTAAAGGATATAAGAAAGAAAAATGAAAATTATTGTAAAGCTAGATCGTTAATGAAATCGTATAAGTATATAGAGCATCATCCTCTTGATATACTGCCTCTCTGCAGAGATAATTCAAGAGAGTTTAGTTACTTTAAACTTGCTCAAAAAAATGAATTTCTGATTGAGATGAATTGGTTATAATAGAGCATTTAGAGAGAGCATTTCCTCGCAACACTCTATGTGAAGTACGCTTAAAAAATTTTTCTAATGAATGGTGCCCCTGTTGAGGGAGAATATGTTTTCCTGTAGTCTCACTGGAGTTTATTTTCTGAAATGGGCATATCGTTAATAATTTCATTCACCTACCAACTAAAATAATTTGTTATACAAAACTCTTATTTCTGTGATATCACCAATAATATGCTTTCAATGTTGAATTAATTATAACCCTTCTATCACAGCAGATAGAGTTACTCCATTTATGGAGTAATGTAAGAGCCGAAGCGTGAGGCACTCACGCCTTAGAGTAATATAAGTGTAGAGATAAAATAAAGATATGCATCCGGCACACTTCAATATTATATCGAAATGAACAGAGAGACGTGGCCTCGAAGCAAAGACATACTAAAACAGCGTTGTTGGTTGATATTATGAGATAATGGAGAGTGAGAGTGTGGATGTGACAGATGTGAAGTAGGTTAGCTATTTCTAGGTCAGTGTGTAGTGAGAGTAAAACAGTAAAAGTGTTTATAAATTGAAAAAAGGTAATTGGTAATTGGTGTGATATGTATATATAGAAAAGGCAATTTTGGGTTATACATTACAATAAAAATTAATTAGTAAGTTAATATGAGAGGACTAATAGTACTAACAATGGGAGAGCAGGTGCGTTTCTTGAATGTGACTGTGATGATGTCAATTTTACAGGGTTTATAAGACTGGATGTCCTACTCCTTTTTAGGCGTTAGCCTTACTACTTTGATGACAATTAACTAAGGACTAAAGTTTGGTTTAACAGTGCGTATATGTAGGTCGTGTAAAATTAGTTGTCATATGTTTTATGTTAAAGTTTTAATTATATTTTTGCGTCGAATCGAATGGCAAACCTATGCGTTTTATTTGCCCTACCTAATAACGTAATAGGCTTTGTGGAATTCCCATACTGGTTAAAACCAGATGGAGGTGTATATAAATATATAAGGTTCATATGTAATATAATTAATAGACCCCTAAATTAAATAGATGATGACTTGGGTGAAGATTCCCTTTCTATATAGTATAAGGGTATATTATTATAAGGACTATGTCTATTTAAGTTGTTTGTGTGGTGTAGAGGTATAATTATTTATACGTATTTTGGGCTATCGTACATTAATAGCGCATGTCGTCGAATAGGTCATGAGTTTGTTGGATCTAATGTGATGTGTAATAATAGGTGAATTTTCAAGTTTTTTTTTTTTAGGCATTGTTATGGATTGTATTTAAGAGCTAAGCTCTATGAGACATGACTCAAAATTCAAGGGAGTTTGCTCTGCAAGTGATATTCTCCTGGTCCGTCACTGAATATCAACAGTACATTTACGAAATATCGTACTTAAACGTCTAGATAGAAAGCTGTGTATTATATATAAATTTATAGGTGGGTTTAACAAGGGTCTCACCTCTGAGTTATTTATAACGAAAAATCTCTAATTATAAATTTATAATGAAATTGCCATTAATACTCTATCTAATGAGGATAAATTAAAATAATTGTTAACATTGAAAAAAGTTCAGTAGCTTAAAATAGTTGATCACAAGTATGAATCCTTTAATGAAAATATTCCAGTCACAGATTCCTATGTATGACTTATGTTATAGAATTTACATACTGAAAGACAGATGTGCAACATTCTATGTTTAGAGTCAGTATCAAAGAATGAGTATTTATTACAGCAATCCTTATAGCTTTTGACTACCATTTAATAAATAATATTAGTCAGGCTTACAAACAGTATTGAGTACAAATGTTTCTCATAGTACTTCTGCTTCAAATACAGACTACATATATAAGCTAAGGTAAAATAGCAGCATGAGCATAACAAAGTACATTTTCCCAACTCTCTTAGCTATTTAATGTTAACGGTCTTCACTGACACTACGTGCAAATTTCAATCATAATTAATGTATTTACCAGGGGAAAATAATTATGGTTTAAATTACCTGTATGATAATTATATAGGTAGTGATGCTTACACTCCATAAGAAATTCTAGCCTTTTTGTATCTATTGTAAAATTTACCAGACACTCACATCAACTATAACACTAGGGGTTCTCCATTCTGTTTCAAATATAGAGAGTATTTAGGATATGTGCAATGTCATGCATACATCTCGTGATGGCCAATGATATATGAAAAGGCTTTGTTCAGGTGAGCAATTCCGGAAAGATTAATTTGATTGCTCTCCCAGTTATCTCAAATATTTTATAAAAAAATATCAAATTGTGAACGATTTATTTACTAACTCATAAATTGCAGTTATATCTTATATAGAGTAAAATATGAAGCCATAATAACAGCGATTATCTATGTTGACCCACGTATTTGTAACTTTGGAGACATGATGAGCACCGGATTATTTGCCACTGCCAATAGCTCGTAACTCTCCTGTGTGTTTAATGAGAGCATACATGCAATTAACTTTGACCCATATAGCACGATACTGTGCAAAGTGTGAGTAATCCCGTAATAAGTGTATACACGCACTGCCTAGACCTGATATATAAGAATTAATTAGAGTTATAATATTGACGAATATTGTAGATTAATAAATTATATATCAATCATTTTGATTGATTTTCGTAAGTAGCCGGTTATGATCTTATAGACCTACATAAAAAAACATTAATACAATTATCAAGAATTTGAGTTAAATCACAACCTACTTTAAAATTTAATTTGTCTCTTTTCACAGAAAAAACTAATGAATCTGCTATTAATTGGTTCAAAATTTCACAATAGAATCTCTTAATCAGAGAATGATAGGCAAGTTCATAGGTAAAATTTTTTTAGAGGTGTAAAATCTAAAACTCAGTCTAGTTACTAGCTTCAATTACTACTGTAATGACATTAAATAATGCTCTCAAAATGGCCAATACTCTAATTTCCAGAATGTTTCCAATATGCTATCCAATAATAGAAAAATGGGATCGTATTAAAGAATTAAGGTATTGTAAAAAATGTACAAGGTAAATAAAATCGATGATGAAAACAGTTGTACTCAATAAATATCTCATGATCGTTCTAAAACAAATTTTTAGAAAATTTTCCCTAAACGTAATTGACTTGAATAACAACTAATTATATTTTCTTTGCTTAATAAGCAGCCCATTACACAGGCCTTAAGTTAAAATCTGTCAGGCCTTCTAGATTTGTAAAATAGATATAGAGAGAAAAACATACACCAAGAATATAATTAGATGTCACAAAAAGGGAAAAATACGTCCACCAAATTATTACTGAGTTCTTAATTGTGCCCGAGGATAAATATGAGTCGGTATATAGTATGCAACTCTCTATCCAAAATCATTAACTCTATGTTACAAAATTTTTAAAATGCACCTATTAATCGCATCTAGGATGAGTGAAAAAAATTGGCCTGTGATATATGCAAATCAGATGGCTTTGACATATCTATTGTGAAGATTATGAGAGTTATCTTTGTGTACGATCTGTTTGATGAATAATAAACTATTGTTTAAAAGACAGTATGCAATCCTATCTATGGTATTTCCACCTAGGTCTTTGAGGAAACTTTAACAATTAGTGGTTTTAATGCCTCAAATCGAAAGCCATGTTGCTTCGCAGCAGATTTTCGAAGAAAATTTCTTATGAATTCACTGTCACATGTATTAGAGGAATTATAATCTCACAATGATAGCACGCCTAAGTTGTTGATAGTAATATTTGATTATCCACTCTCCTGTTAGGTAAACACTAATCCTTTTAAAATTAAAGAAGTGTCAAAAACTGAGTGTTCTTTTCTCTCACCCCTATGATTTAAATAGTTTCATTATAATATTAGCTATGGCAGCCCCTCACCGCACACAACCCTCATCCGACCTGCACCTCGCACAGTCATTTGAAAGTGGTTATGATTGTCAATCTCGTTAATAAAAAAACTTTAGGGAGTGCTAACTCAAAGAATAATATATAAACCAAATCTCTCACACATTTATAAAAATTATATAAACAGATAGTCTATAGTAATGCTGCTTCTATGGCTTACAAATCTAGGTATGGTTCATTTTGCAAGGTATTTCCTATCAACATGCCGTATGGTTGTTTTTTTCCTTCTGTCCAGTGTTGATTGCCGCCTCGTACGCATCAATAAATCCCACTCTCTCTAAAAATGAAAAACACAGAGAACCTGTATAGAAATTATAAATATAACAGAAGTTACGGTTAATTTTATAACACATGGTGCTCTCAGTTGAAATATAGTATGATAGAATCCTAGCATGTATAAAAAATATAATAAATGGTATAGATAATGCAAGTTCTGTTAGATGTATTATTTAAGTAATGAAAAAATTTACCACTAATGGTAACAAAGAAATAATAGAAAATTTTTATGAGGATATATGTATTTCAGACTGAGTGAGAATTAAGTTAATATAGCTGTCTATAGAAATTACCATGGAAACTCTAATCTAATATAAATGACTTATACTCAACTTCCTAATTTTGATTATGCTTATGGCAGACTTAATTCTCTTTTATTCAAGGTAATAATAATACTAATAAAAATTTAGTTATGATGCTATAAATAGATACGTCAACCCTACCAAATGGCAATATGCCATGCATAGTCATTATTGTGGATTATACACATTAAATTCTGAGGGGAGCTACTCTCTTATTCGAAATTCCTAGTGTGACATAAGAGCAATCTAGTACATCAATTCATGAGAGAAAAAGACTATTTTCTTCCTCACTTTGCTGTAACTTTAGATATACATAATCTGTTAGTCAGGTGTCACTAACTACCCTCAAATATATATGAGTATATAGTAGTGGAATTTCTCACATCTGTAAAATAATAGGTGATGGATATGCAATGACAAGGCTTTTAGACCATGAGGATTGATTTACTTGATAACTGATCCATCCTTGTTACCACATCTTGCTGGGTGTTTTATATACTCACGGCTTATAATTGAGTAGACACCCTAACTGAGTGGTAGTGTCTTAAGACTCACCACTCTCGGCTCGACATAGAAACCACAGTCTCCTTCTCTATTTGCCTCTAGCTAATGTTACATCTTTTCTAAGGGGGGGAAAAGATGAAAAAGATTGCTTTCTCGAATAAACTATTTATGTTCATGGAAATTATGGGACTTATTCAATACCCCATTTAAATAAGAATAACTGTAGATTCGTGGTTCTTAGTATTTAGAATAGTGAGTAACATTTGGCAATAAAACAGAATTAGTTCATAATTTTGACAAGACTAATTGCACGAATGTGATGGAATAAGTGGAAAGCAAATTCGTAAAACTACTTCATCGCACAGGTTTAGTGTTGCAGATCATTTACTCCTCTCACCACCTCCTCGGTTATTTTCTAATTATGTGTAGATTGCTACATTTTCTTTACTTTATGAGGCGTATCCACCAACAAGAGACTATATATTATGCTTGTGTGGCTTAGTATGTTTTGAGGATGCAGAGTCGATTACCCCTACTCAGATCATGCATCGTTAGAAATGCTGCTGATTAGTTTTTCAACCTATTTATTTGATAGGAGTGCCCTTATGGTCTAGATCATAGCCTATCCATAGAACATGCGCCTTGTCTAATCTAGTGTTGCGCCCGGCTGAAGCAGAAGTTAATGTTCAAAAAATTATACACGCGTTTGTCTTCCATCTATATCTCGAAGAGTACACGGTGGGTGTCTTTTCACTAAAAACTGTCTAGGTTATTGGTGGAATAGGAGAGTGAGGTAAGTGTTAGGAGGTTATTAAACCCTTATTCTAAAAGGATGATGGTTGAGCGTAGAATAAATGTAAAACTAGCGAAGGGTATGAAGAGATGGGTGAGTGCTATTTCTAAGCGAGTTTATAGACAGAGGTAGGGGGAGTATTTTTAGACTCACCACGATAGCCTTTTTGTTGCCTCCTCTGATATGCTATCACATCCCATAAACGCTTAACAACTAATATACAAATATCCTAGCGAGATATATTAGTAGACAAACAATGAGTAATATCTCAATTGGTTATATGTATCAATTTTCCTAAATATAAAAAAAAATAAGAGGAAAAATAATAGTTTTGATTATAAGATTATTTTCTTAGAGATGTTTATAAAAGGTAATGTGTATTGTAAAATTTATAAACCAAGAATATATGTGTAAAATAAATCTTAGTTCAACTTGAGTGGTACTAATAAAATGGTTTAAAAGTGACCATTGCATCAAGGCTTTTGTTAGGTAAAAACATTCTAAAGTATATATTAGGATCTTAGCCAAACAAAGTTGCATGTCATAAACTATTTTGTATAAATGATTCATCATGATCCAAATTAAAAAGTTTTATTTAACATTTATGATATCACCTGAGGCCAAGTCCCGTTGATAGTCCAAGTGGTCTTTATATATATTTTCTCCAAGTCTGGTGGAACTCTGCATGTGTTCGATTATGCTCTACTCTCGCTCTCTAGGCCCTTCAAAACTCGCTACACTCCTCACACATTATAGATCTGTGTAATTGAAACCGTATAAGTAGAAGATGGCATTACATTTTTGTTTACAGAACTACTATTTGACCGATTTCTTTGGTTTGTGCAAACTGGTTAAATCAAAATAGCATGTAAAAATTAAATCTTGCTATTTTTAACCGATCTCGAGCGAAAATAGTTCGACTTGGCAAGAAATGTTCAAGAGTACCATTCTCGCGGTGTTACACCTCTCACCTCATATACTATGACTCACTCACGACAACAACTCATAAAGAACCATGATAAATATCAAGGTGAATTTACATGAATAAAATCTAGAAACTAGAGAGGTGTGTGTCCTTAGATAGTAAACTCCTTAAACAACAAGAAAGAGTTCTACCTCTGTAAAACGCAAAGTAAAGCAAAATAGATATTCTCTTATCAATTCTTAAACAATTCCATAACATCCTTCTCCTAATACAATTCTTGATAAATATCGTCAATGCAATAAGAAAGAAGTCATCTTAGACATCAATTCAGTTACTGTGAGAATCCAATCACCAAAAATGATGAGTATATTACACAGAACTTTCCCAAGTAGTAATATTTTTTATTATAGGTGTTATTACTCTCGAAAAACTTGGCTCTCACCTCCCACAATAAATGTATTTGCACTTTCTCATATATTGTGGAGAAAATATTATGTCCTCTATAGAAATAAAAAATATAGTTATGTGTATTTTATATTTTCTATATAAATTAAAAATATTTTCAAAATCATATATATATATAATTAATCCTTTCAATCTCTATCTCACATTTCTCTTTTTCACTACTTGAAACATGATTACTAGAAAATAGCCAATACAACATCATATTAATTCATATATAATAAAGCTCTGCAAATCTAGAACTTGAATTTCTGTATTTTGGGATGTTATATTGACTATGTTTTCTCAAGAGAAAGATTACTTTTATCCAGTATATATAGAAAATATAGACAAAATATATAAAGAATGGAATTTTTTTGCTCTACTTAATTTTGTAGTAAAATTGAAGACCTAACCAATCTTCAAAAGGATTTAAGATTATAAATATTAAATTTAGTATTATTTTTATGATTGATTTAAAATATTTATATTAAATCATTCGATTATCATATTCAGTGGGAAGGTTACAATGGTAATGACTGTAAAACAAGATTTAACGATACTACTATTGATGATACAAATGTCTAGATGGCGTACCCCGTCTGCTGTTAGGAATAGTGGCATGTTTTTATAGATAAGTGTGGAAGTAATAATATATATTTGAATATTACTTTCACTAATGATAAGTGCTAAGCATGCAGGTTATCTACATGTGGGTTTTTATTTGTGATAACCTTGAAGTTCGCTTTTTTAATGATTTCTTTATTATTTTTATAATTTCTAAAATTATTTTAAAAATCACTCTCTCAAAGCGAAAAAATAAAATGAAGATAAAAATGTTCATTAGAAAGAGTATATATTAATAGAGATGAATCTTTATAGTTAATCGAAGGAAATATAAAGGTAATATTGCATATAATATGATAAAATAATGTCAATATGTAAATAAGTTTAAGAGTACCTAAGTCTGTATCGCCGCACACACATCTGGAGTAAAAATAGATATAGATTATTTTTTGTTTCTTATGTATATACATCGCCTAACCACTTTTGTAAGAATCGTTGCCATTGATTAATGCTATTTAAGGCCATATTTTTATTAAAAAGTACCCATGAATGATACATAATAATATAAAATATTAAATATTTACATATAATTATTTACTTGTTGTTATAATACTATAGATATTTTAACTCACATGATCTTATTCATTGTGTTTATGAATCTGACAACTAGAGGACATTTTAAAAAAGCATTAATCATCTTTCTCTTACTTATTCACAACCTTAGAAAATGTTAAACTACCTACTTTTAGAAAGGTTTGTAATTGCTTAGGTATAGGTTCCACAATTTCAAAGCGCAATAATTATATTACAAAAAATATTTATATATATATATGTAAGCAATTCACAGCGAGCATAATTCTCTAGAATACTCTGGAATTATTTAGCAGTGAAAGAATGGGTAGGATTGATAAGAAAAATCATTTTATACTTTTTTTGAGGCTATATCAATTTTTTTTAAATTAGGTATATTAAATATCAAAATATATTAAAGATAATAAATAATGTGACGCATGCAATAAATGCCGTCCAATTAACTTATGTCAGTCTCTAAAAAGACTACTTATTATTGATTAATTTTACCCCTTTCTTAAATTAATTTTTTGGTCATAAGATATTAGTTTTAAAAATATATATATTATATTTAACTCAATTCCTGAACTTTCCTAAAGTTTATTCTGCTAATGTAGGTGAAAATGTAGATCATGATTATACTACTAATGATCAAAAAATCTATTTCAAAAGAACTTAAAACCCTATCAAATTAATTGAAAGAAATAAAATTAAATTGAATAGAGATGAATATCATATGCGGGCTTAAGAGAAGATGAGAGAAAAAGCAGCACAATAATTACTCTATAAAACACCTAAAATTGGGGAATTTATTGATTATTGCTAAATAGAGTCTATAGTAAGCTTCTCACAATAAAGTTTTTGGAAGTTATAGCTAGAATTACTGATGTTAATCCTGATGATGAAGGTATTGTCAGACATGTGACTGTACAAACAGGACGGGACATCTCAGTCAAAAGACATGTTATAAGTCTTTACCCATTGGAGATTCCTATTGACGACCTAACCCCAGACTTACAAAAAGAGACATTACTTTACCCAAAAATGACTCTCCTCAACAAAACACTCAAATAAGACCTAAAAGGAGCTGCGGCTGGTAAAGTTTCTCAAAAATAGGAATATAAAGACCGATTGAACATGATCATTTATTTTAACTCTTTAAGTATACTGGAGAAGAAATAAATATTTAGTAAATAAATAAAAAATGGTAACTACAGTCTTAAGGTTAAGGTTTTTAAAAAAAAATAAAATCAAAAAAAATTATTCCATTATTATATTTTTTTTATATTTTTGTAGGGGAGTGTGAAATTGAATGGTATCTATAATTTAAATAATAACTTAATGAGAATGAGTGTCATCAAATGGAAATCAGATGATGCCACTAACACTCAGCTAGTAATTAGAAGATTCTAACAAATTAAACTAAAAAATCTAATACCTTAATCTTAACTTATGGAGTCTAAGAAGTTATCCATAAACTCTCGATGCTGAGTCACTACACCACTATGACGCTGTCTGCCAAAACCCTGGAATGTTCTGCCCCTGTTTCACAAAATATACGAGAGAAGGAACGAGATGTCTTTAATAACGGCAGATAGAAGGAGAGAGATGTAAAGAAACTATTTAAAGAGTCAGTGTGACTGCAAAAAAATATAAGTTAGTCCTATTAATATCATAAACAGCTATAGAGCTCATGCTATCTGTCTCTTTGTAATTTTTCTATGAAAGCTCAAGTGAAACTCTGTGTTATTATACTTTTTACAGATCAATATCCAAATATTCCCATGCGATTTTGAAATAATAGAAATAAGTACATTTACTGGTTCAGAGAAAGAAGAGAATATGCTGCCATCATTCGACCTGATAGTCTGAGAAGCCCTTAGGGGTGGGCTATCCAGCACACAAAAAGGCTATATCCCACTTATCCAACTAGCACTCGCTCTCAGACTGCACCTCTATCTTAAGGGTAACATAGACTCTTTCACTGCCTCCTCTTTATGAGTTAAGGTAATGAAGATAGTTTGCTTAGGCATTATTGTTTTGATTATTACATTAGAGTTACGGAATATATTGGCTTCGCTTACCCTACCATATAGTAGAGGTGAGCTAGTCTCTTAACTTTTTATCTTTTAATTGCGTGTACTGTATATAATATATTTAATTTATGAGTTAATTGAAACTCACTACAAATCAATTCTGTTATTTAAGCTACAAAATATAAATAAAGTATATGTTCAATTTGAGTATCGAGTCACTCTCTGCCATCCACATAAAAGACATTTTATTAAATCATTACTGGAGACATATCTATTAAATCATAATTAGAGTGATTTGTGGTAGCATTATGATTTCAAAGCTATTACTCATGTTGTACTTCCAACTACCTCTCACATGCTAATTGATATTTTCCAGTCCCAAAATGGCTTTGCGTTGTTTGTACCTCAGTTGAGAAATGCTCGACAAGTCTATGTTGTTTATTGTGTTTCTCTCTGGATGTCTATTATTTCTCGAGAGTTATCTGTTAATCCAATTTATCCTCGAGTAGTATATTGCTCGAGATGCGCTCGAGTCATTTGCAACTGTTCCCACTATGCTGCTGAATATCGGTATTCTTAGATCACGATAATTTATCTGATACTGTCGCTCAGTATTTATGATTTCATTCCCGATACTAATCTATAACAATATTCACTCTAAATCGTAATTGATTATTAGGCTCCAAAATCTGAATTTAAATTTTATAATACATATATTATCTCATGTTGACATCTGTTCTCTTTATACTGTATATTCGCTTCTTATCGCCAAGTGTATCTTAGATGTATATTTGTATCAAATGTTATAGTCGCTCAACGATGTTCACTCCACAGATATATTGGTGAAGGGATAGTTCTTATTTCAATACTTAAATCATTCATCAAGATATAACATATAGCAAGTGTAATGCTCGCTTTAACCAAATTTATGATATCATTATAATGTCTTGGTTTACAAAGTCACAGTACATCAGACGACTCAGCGGTATAATAGTGTATAGGCTTCATTCTTACGCAAGAATTTTATACACGTTGCTCGTATTTAATAGCACATTAGATTTACAATGCTACTATTTTCCGTTATGCCGTATGCGAGGGTAAAATTTAGCTGAAAGGGTTTCTCTATTTCTGTTAAATTTCTATTTTCATAGAGCTGTGAGTTATCACCATTATGCTTATTACGTTAATGCGTAGGTCATTCTATTAAAGAAGTCTATATTATACTCATCTCAATTCTTAATCAATTTAGTTCTAGTGCGTTCATTTGTTTTGAGCGCAATCTAGATACGCCAGCCAGAGCTTCATTTCAAAGTTATAACGTGGAGCGCTTCTTTGGGGCACAAATCGATCTATGCTGTGAAAATGCATGGTACAACTTGGCATAGATAGACAAAAGATACCTTCACTCTCTCACTATATAAGTTCTCCAATAATGGAATGAACTCTCATTATAGTCTTACATGTGATTTAAAGATAGTATATGCCTTAACGGACGTGCCTTTAGCGCTCAAATAGAGAGAGAGTAAACTCTAAACGAGGTAAATGTCTCTATTTAGAGCTGTAAATACTGATATTAAAAAGAAGTCTGGCATGGTAAATGTTTAGTAATCAAAGCCATTCCTGAAATAGTTACCACATCATTAGTAAAATGATCGATTATGATACGTCTTCACTTTATAGTAAAATCATATGTAGATATTAGTTTATTTCTATTTCGTTTGTTTAATTTCCTGAAGCTTGAAGGTACACAGGGGACTGTGTCCAGTTAGGAATTACTTATTTTACGTATCTTGTCAGTCTTCAATGTCGAGAATGCCTTCATTTGGTACTTATATGAGAATATTATTTTTTTCTCACCAAGTGAATTTTCGCATCCACATATTTATTATCATGATTTTATGCTAATAAATGAATAAATTTTTGTAGAATATACAGATAGACTTTAAATCATTTTTAACAAAGATTTTTTTTTTATCAAAAAATTTACACTGGAAGCATCTTTTTCAAGAATGCACTTCATGTTCACATAGTTTATATAATTGTGTATTCGCGCGAAAAATAAATTACTTTCTTTTTATCATTCTCTCTTAGAGTAAATTTGTTCAACTTAAGTCTTAATGCCTCCCCTATTAAAGCAACAGTTATTTAGTTTTAAATAAACTGAAACTTTCAATAAGTATAAATAGATTATCGCTACTTATGAATGTAGGTATTTGTAAAAAGTCGCAAGTCTGAAGACTAGCTCTATAAATGGAGTAGGTAAGCCATCTGTCTAATCAGCAGATGAAGATAATTGGCTCTATGCGCCCAAATAGAGAATAAGCCTTAAAAGGTATATATGTTATGAAAACACGAAAAGAAGTGCAAACCTTTGTTAAATACGCAAATTATAAGATAAATTAATAGAAAAATATAAGAGTGTAAGAATATTAAAAAATAATTATAATAGAATAAAACTTAAATTGAGTCAGTTTGCATATGGATATGCTATGATTGTAAGAGTTTATAGTTGAAATGACATTAAACGTAGTTAAGGGTGCTAATAATTATAATATATAGGAAAGGAACTCACTAATGATTATATATATGAAACTTAAAAACTGAACGTATATCCTATGAAGTAGATCTTTCTTTAATGCTGAGTACATCATGAGTGGTATAGCTTGATATAAGTTTGGAAGTAATATAATTACCTAATTTCAGAGAAAATATGACCCTTAAAGTGTTCTATAGAACAAATGTGAATTAATACATAAAATTGCAAAATATTATTATCCTAACTTTTATGGTCAACACTCATCTTGCTTGTGATTGATATAACTAGTATATAAATAGATAAAAGTTTTAAGCTATACAAATACTATGATGTTTTTTTAATATTTTTGCTCCTCAAAATTATTTTACTATTTGAATTTATTTTTTAGTATCAACTAATGCTCTAGATTGTTATATTATAAAAGGTTCTTATCCAGGACTAAAGAGTTCTTAGGGCTTATTGTGCAAGTATCAGAGATATTTTATAAAGATGGTAAATACTAGTCTGATGCTCAGAAGAATGTTATCCTAAAATGAGTAAAATAGAACACTCAACTTTTATATACTCTCTCACTACTTATATTTGACGCCAATAACTACTATATAAGTACAATTAAATAAATATTTCAACTTTTCATTGCTTTAATATGGTGAGTTCCAAGCGCAACATATTTATAGTCAACTCTCACATGTCCTGCGATGTTACCCCACTCAGTGAAGAATATTTTTGTTTTGAACACTTAAACGAATGCTGTAAAAAAATGCTTATAATCATGAGTCTGTATCATGAAAGTAGAAAAAGGATTTAAGATCGTGGGGAAAACTTGTAAACATAACTACACTCCAAGGACGATTGAAATGGCTAAAACGTGCGGGTTATATAAACATAGTATTTAAAAGTCATTAGTGTTATTTTTTAAGTGTTATTTTAAGCTAAAGTTCTCCATATTATTTATGTAACATGAGTTTTATATGTTGTTGCTCCTCGAAATAGACTAGCTTTCTTTTCTCAAGGCTAACGAATAGATCTCTTTTTTTTATCTTTTTAAATATATGTAAAAAATATAAGAAAATAATTTTTTGCTCCATTTTTTTTGGAGTATAAGCTGTATCTTAAATTCTACTCAAATTTTTCTTCTGTTATCAAATCTACTTCCCATTAAATTTAGGTAGAGGAATTTATCCTACGCATTTACACCTGCGTATGAGGGGGACCGTATAATGTATAACATTTAGTTACTGAAGGTTTATTTAAAGTCTACATCATCTATGAAAAAATGCATCGTATTAATTCAGGTTTCAGATATGTATTTCCTAATACTTGCCTTATAAGAGACTTTTTACGATTTTATAAATTTATGTATTCTATTTATTTTTTCTTATTTTCTATACGTTTTTTTTTTTGAGAGTCAGTGTTGCCACAAGAAAAATAATTAGAAGAAAAATATTCAGTCAATTAATATATATAAAACTATAGAGAAGATTTCTACAATGTTTGAATGATCAACTCCTGAGGAAGTTTTATACGCATGCTCTTCCCTGCATTGACAATAATGTAAATTTAATAATATATAGTGTGAAATTCACGGCTATACCACCATACACCACATAAATTTTATAGATAATAAAATAGGACACAAGTAAGTTTCCTTATTATAGACTAAGAGTCTGTGGCTCCCTTTTACCATTAACAATGATAACTAGAGAGTAGTGGGAGACCTCTATGATATGTTTGACATAGATTGTATATTTTCTGATAAGGTTCAATATGTTGATTAGTCTCCAAATATTCTTCATTAATATAAATTTAAAATTCTAAGTTAAATATATATACATAATGTACTGGAAGTATCTGTTTAAATATTTGCAATATATTGGTTTATTTATATACTATTTAACAGGATAATGTTAATTAACTGTTACAAAAATCATTTTCCAATTAAAAACACAAGTGAAATCAAATATAGAGAGTGACAGCTTATAATTTTGTTGGAATAGCTCAACACTATTGGGCTCCCACCTGATGAGATAGTGCAGGTATGATGCTATGGACTTTAGTAAATTTTCACTCTTGGTTGATTAGTCTATATTGTAGAACATTGCCCTCAATACTCTATACACACTTTGAAATAATTATGGTTAGTGATGAAATGTGCTGAGGGAGTAGAAACATGAGGAACCTTCGTATATTTTTGTCATGGGTGTACCTATGGAGTAAACGATGTTGAGATTATTTTACATTCACAATAAAGAGGATAATTGATCTAAGATACTCTTAATATTGATGGAGAAGTTCTATATTTAACATAGAAATGTTGTCAGACCTGATATTATGCTTATATCCAGTTGAGCTGGAAAAGCTACCAAAATGGTTTTTCACGATTGACAAAAAGTAGGCTCAATAATTTTATGTATAGAAATTTCAAGTTTTTTAAAAAGAAATAGTGCAAGAAAAAATTAAAATAATAGTTTCAAAAAAATCGTGCATATTCTCTAAAATCTCTATGATATTTTTCTTAATACCTGAGAGTATTAATTAATAAGAGACATCTGCTATTCTCTACTCTCTACACAGACTCGAGAAAAAGGACTTGTAGGGTTAAAAGTAGGTTCACCAATTTTTTTCGCTCTACACTATCATAAATTAAATACCGTGTGTATTGTCTTACCGGAGGAGTACTATTCATGTAATGGATAAATAAACAAAATTGTATAAATTCACGTATATGTGTTAAATATAATATACCTTAGATATTAAAGATGTGGTTATATATTATATCACCTCACAGACCTAATTCATAAGATAGTGAGGATGAGCAGATCACAACTAAGATTAATAATAATTATATATAATAATGTCTTTAATTTTTCTTTATAAAATATCTTAAAATAGAACAGAGTCCCCGCATTATCTTCCTTGAATCAGGCTTCTTTTGCTGGTTTAGATTTTAATGAACTCTCCTTTAAGGAGAGAATATTGGTATTTTATGATACTAATAATATATGTGTCCTTTATATAATATAAGTGACATTACAACAAGCCTATTTTGTTCTATTATAAAATTAAGAAGACTAAATATGACAAAAACAATATTTTACTGTTATTAAATTATATAATGGTATATCACGAATGATGATAAATTAATGTCTCTTTGTCAGGTTCTTAATAACTTTATATGTTCTCGGTTAACAGCGTTCACCCTTTCATCTCCATTATATAATGAAAACATCATGTATTGGAAGTGTTCCCTGATGATAAGTGTAGGGATATTTTGTTTATTCTTATAATTTTTTATTGTTAAGACAACCTTATTTTATAGGCAATAAATTGCCAAAGAATTGAAAAGTTATGTACTCTTATACTTTGAAACGAATGAACAGGGATGGGTCTTTGTTGAACTTATTTGACTTTGAATTGGAAACAATGCGTTCACGATTTTATGTTGGAAGGTAGGTATTGTGGAGCATGATTGATTGTGCAATTATTATAATATACCGTATATAGTATGTAAAAGGTGCTTGTAGTTAATAATGCTCAATTAAGAAAGATTCCTTGCATGTTACTCAGTAAGTTTTATAGTAGAGCTCGTTTATAGATACAAAGCGATACAGATACCTTCTGAATTAACTTCCAAAGTCTTAGTTTGATCCTTTATGAACTTATCAGTATAAAATACCTTAATTACCGTAAATTTTAAAGTAGTTAATGAGAAGTGTTTGGGAAGCTAAATAAAAAAAAATGGGATGAAAAATTACCTTTGGAAATGTTGATGAAAGTAGCTAGGGTAAAGGAGGATTTAAATGAAATGCCAGGAAGAGAGAATTTCCAGTGAAGCAGTGAATTACAGAGTGATTATCGGCTCTTGCAAAGAAAAATAAATAATTGGATGATCCAAAGTAAAAATTGAGTATAGGTAAAGAAATAAATATAGGAAGTCTTTAAAAAAAAAAAAATTAATTAGTCAGCTTTGCTAGTTGTTATAAGCCTTAAACATTAAAGGATGCTAAATTCTGATAAGTTATTACAATAAAAAGCTACAAATCCTTATTTCTAATTGTATAATTAAGCTCGATAAAGGTTTGAATTAAAAGGAAAACTTGAGCAATTATATCATATCCAACTCCTTGCTTGGTTATAATGAAATAGACAAAAGTATGAATGTATAAAATTTTCTCAAACATTTTCTTTTGTATGTTTATTTTTGTTTATTAAGCTATAAATTATGGTATATATATTTTTTATATTTTCTTTCATTTTACCTGATGAGTTAATGATGATAAAATTGTTATTATTATTAGCCCTTGAAATTGGATGTCAGAAGAAAGTTAACTGCAAGATCTGATCGTGTGAAATCAGTTGACCTTCATCCGACTGAACCATGGATGTTAGCTTCTCTCTACAATGGCAATGTCCATGTGTGGAATACAGAAACTCAACAACTGGTGAAGAGTTTTGAGGTAAATATTTGTTTACTTTTAATTTTTCTTTTAATATAATAACCTTTTGAAGGGGATCGTCAAAGTAACACCTGTTAAAAAGACCTATAGAATTCCAACCTTAGAACTATTAGGAGTCCTTTTAGCTTTATAAAATTGCGATATCACACTATTAAATTTATGACTCTTATTTATAACATCATTTTGAATATGTAAATATAGGTGTGGATCATCACAAGTATTCTTAATGGCTGTATTGACAGGTGAAAACCAAGTCAAGGCATAATATGTTAATTAACAGGTAAAAAGACGTTATCACTTTGTGTGATGAATTCAGAAGTAAATATAAACTAAAAATTATTTTTAACTATGTGCAAACTGCTCAAAACCCAGCGGACCTTTTGACCAGTAGCGATAACTTTATAAAAACAATTTTTGGGAAAAAAAATTTTAAAATATGTGAAAAGTCCAGAGTGGCTTTGTAAGGATCTGGAGAGGTGGCCAAATATATAAAATTTTCCTAATATGCTTATCACTTTCTCCAGGAATTTAGATAATTTTGCTTACATTAAATTATTTAATTACTATAATGTAATTAATAATAATTCATTAAAAAGATATAACATGATTGGAAATAAATTTATAAATCATTACAAACATTTGAACAAGTAATTAAAATAATAAATATTATTTGTTATATATGTTTTTATGAACTAAAATTACTAATGCACAACTCCTTCAAAAATTTTGATTACTTAAATATTGGGATCAAAAAAAGTACAAAACTCTTCATATACTAAAGAGATTGCATTTTTAAAATCGAACAATGATGATAAGACTATACTTAAAATTTTAAAACTTAAAAGTTACGTTTGTTATGTGTTTGAAGTGACATTATATTAAGATTAAAAGTGTAGAATATCTAAATGTACATACTTTAATTATGCATATTCAAAAATCCTACTATATATTTGTACAAGATTAACTCATCATTCACCATACCTTATTAATTTTGAAGCGAAATTCATCAAGTGCAAAATGCAGCATTTGGGATTAATAGTACATTAATAATATATTGCATACATAGATTCTGGATTCCCAAAGCTCGCATAGCAATAAAAAAGGTCTTAAATTCTCAGTGTATGTTATGCAAAAATAATCTCACATAATACCTAATTGCGTGCTTTTATAACCTTAGTCCTATGAAGTTGTCAACTGACATCACCCTAACATCATTATAAATGTAAATTTATATAAGTAAGTAATAGCCTTTTAATTCACAGGCATTGACTTATATTACTGGTCTATATATTATGTATGACTAATTATTAGAACTACAGGTAAATCTGAGAATCACAAGATGTTTATATTACCTATTATATTATTCACATGTTCATTAATGTAAGTATCAATATTCATTTAGAACAGTCCCTGACATAGGTGAGTTTATATATAATATTATATATGTGACAAATTTTATTAGGCCTTAAGAAAAAGGCTTTTCAAATGTTTTGTAACCTATATACCATCCCAGATTTCCTTACTCTGATA
>JABUQX010093273.1:2500-15685 GCA_015478945.1 Trachelipus rathkii | reverse complement strand
GTAAGTGGAATTCCAAAAAATGAGTCTTCTGCCCATAATCCAAACTTGGAATGGTGTGAAAGAAATTCCATTGCCGGTAAAGGGCAAGTTTGGCTACCTGTCTGACACATGAATCTCGGAACTGTGAGAGTTGTGAAAAGATGAAAACCATATCCAAATTTAGAAATGAAAAATGGAAGTCCAGTATCGATATGTTCGCTTGCTGAGTTATTTTCTAACGAGTGTTCTGATTGGGAGTATTGCGTTATTGGTGTTTTTCTTTTCTCTCATTTTTTTGATTTGTTTTTTAAAAGCGTTGATTGAAGTACTGGGTGTTCTACTCTGGGTTTCACCAATTATATAGGGAAGTTACTTGCTAAGTTGGTGAGTTCTTTTTTTTGAGAGCAAGAACCCTATATAAGAGGATGGTAAATTAGAAATCCATATTCGTTGAAATGATGTTTTTTATTCAATACATAAGATAAATATGCAACTGAAAGTCTAAAGTAAAAAAGTCCGCCTTCTGTTGATGAGATCTCTCTCATTCGTAGGGGCGGAATTTGGTAGTCACACTGCCTTTTACCAGCGCCGTGATTTTCCACAATTGCTCTGACTCTCGTTTACGGTGCGAACAATTGGCGAGCGAAATCAAAGTCGCAAGCCTTTTCCTTTGAAGTTTATCGCTCTTGTCGGGAGGATTTCTGCTGGGAGAGTTATCTTGAGTGAGATTTTTCTTCTGATTCTTGATAGATTTGCATTGACTCAGTAGTCTGATGAAGAGTACATCAACAGCAACGGTTATATATAGTTTCATTTCGCTTATTGCTAAAATTTTGCTCGCGCAAATCTTAGCTTAAGGTACGAACATAAATTAATTTTTTTGCAGAGTTATAATGGAGTGCTTACAAGGATCTCATTATTCAACGTCATATTTTACTAAAATTGTCACTCTTGTACATACCTAAAGCAGTAAATAGCTAAATCAGTAAATCAAACTGCCTCCCCACCCCTTTCGTGACCTCTACTTGATCTATTTGGATTCAGTCATACTTTTCACTAAAAATTGATCTTAGTCGGTACATACCACTAAGCAGTAAAATCAGTAAATCAAACCACCATTGCACCACCCCTCCTGTCCAATCCTATCTAGTTGATCTAGTTGATCTATTGATTCAAGTCATATTTTTAGTAAAATTTGTATTTTTACCTACCTAAATCAGTAAATCAAACAGTCATACCACACTGCCCACCTTTATCCATGATCTGATTGATCATTGATCTTACTTGATTTCAAGTCAATATCGTTTTAGTAAAATTAGTCACTGTTTTACATACCCTAAATCAGTTAAATCAGTAAATCAAACCAGTCATTCCACACAGCCCCCCATCATCCATATTATTATTCATTGAATCTATGATATATTGATCAAGTTTTCATATTTATTTAGTAAAATTGTAATGTTTTATATACCCTAAATCAGATAAATCAGTAAATCAACCATCCACCTACCCCTCCATACCACCCCCCTCCCTCCCCCATGATCTATCGCTCTATTAGATTCTTATTGCTTTCAAGTTCACATTTCGATGTATATTTTGCATTAACATAACATAAAAACAATTTATTATACACTGATCAACGAATAAATGTAACGTAACAAAGTTTTCACATTATAAAGCTAACATAACCTCATCCGGTTTAAGAATATAATGTACAACACAAACCTTACATACCTTAAACACGTATAAACGTTAAAATTAACAAAGTCCCACACTTAAAAATAGTAAAGTAACTAAACATAGCATACAAAAACGTAACCTATGACACTTTATCAAGCATATCTATAACATAATCATTGTCATTTTTACATTAACATAGTAATATTTAACAAATATTATCATAATCTTGTCTAATTATCTACTGATACAATATATTAGTTCTTCAATTAATAAGCATAAACTAATCTGAACCTAAGAATAATGCACAACGACAAACCTTAACATACCTTACGCTCAAGTCACTTAATCCCTCCTCCAGGTTCCTTTGGTTAACGGTTAGGAAGTAACCTAACATCGCACAATACATACCCCCATCTCGCTTTTTCAAACATATCTCTAACATATCATTGTCATTTTTACAATAACATGGTAATTTAAAAAAAAAAAATTATCACAACATTGACTAATTATCATACTGATCAACTAATTTACATAAACGCAATAAAGTTTCCACATCAATAAAAGCTAACATAGCAAAATGAACTAAGAAAAAAATGTACAACGACAAACCTAACACAAACTTACACACGAATAATGTTAACATTAACAAAGTGTCCAACATTTAACACCGGTAAAGTAACTAACCATTGAATGCAAAACGTAACCTATTCATACTTTTTTCCAAGAATATCGTCCAACATATTAACGTTAATTCTTACATTGACACAGTAATATTAACAAAATGATCATATACCTTGTCTGATTTCTTACAGACCAACGACATAAATTGCTAACGTAAAAAAGTTTTAACATTAATAATAGATATTTAAAAAAAATTATCCTAACCTTACCTAAATTATCATATCAAACAATTATTTATAATTTTTTGGATTCGGTGCAACAATAAACATAAAAAATAACAAAGTTTTATCCCAAAAACATAAAAAATAAGTTCTTTGAATAAAATATTCAATTAAAGTGTAATAGTTTACCGATTTCAAGCAGCTAAACAGTAAATCAATAGCTCGACACCCGTCCCCTCCTCTACCCACCCGTCCATACCCTTCTGTGATCTCTTGATCTATTGATTCAGGTCACATATCGAGTATCATTTCGGATATAATGTGCAATGACAAAACCTAACGCACCACCTTACGCACGAATAAACTAACATTAACAATGTTCCTATAATTAACAACAGTAAAGTACTAGAACAGAAGTAAAAACGTAACCTATTCACCACTTTTTCAAGCTATCTCTACATAGCAATGTTAATTTTTACATTAACATCGTAATAATTTAACAAAAATTTATTCATGAACCCTGTTCTAGTGTCACTACTGACCAACGATATAGTGCTGAACTAATAGTTTTTACATTGAATATAGTAAAATTAAAAAAATTCATCATAACTATACCTAAATATCATAATCCACAACGAATCATTGCAAACAGTAAAAAGTTCTTTATCCAAACATAAATAAAAAACTAACAAAGTTTAGCGAACATTACATGAAAAACAAGCTTTTCTTTGAATAAAATATCATAAGTAAAGTGAAATTTCTGATTTTAAAACTGTAAATCAATAAATCAGCTAAATCAAAACCAACCAGCCCTTCCACCCCCTCCCCAACCACCCTTCCTGATCTATGATCTATTGTTCGTCATCATTCGAGCATCATTTTGGAACATAACATTAAAAATAAGTTCTTTATACACTGACCAACGAATTATGCTAACGTAACAAAGTTTACGCATCAATAAAGCTAACATATCATAACCTGAAGCTAAGGAATATAATCGTACAACGACAAACCTGACATACCTTATCGCCGAATAAACAGTCAACATTAAACAAAGTCCATACTTACATCAGGTAAAGTACTAACTTTGCATGCGAACGTAATCTTGTGATGAATCTTTATCCATTAAATACTTAATCCACTGCCTTAAATAAGTTATATTTAACAAAATTTACCATTAACCTTACCTTATTATTCGTACGACCAACGGAATATTGTAAGTGAACAAAGTTTTCACATCAATAAAGCTAAATATCATAACCTGAATAAGAAAACAATGTACAACGACAAATCTACCATACCTCAAGTATGAATAATCTTTGCTTAACATTCACAACATTCCTATTATCAAAGATAAAGTCGCAAATAGCACATACAACTCAATCTGCCCCACTTTTCCAACATATTCACCTACTCCTTACCGACATGCCTATCTTAGCAAATCCCTTAACAAATTCGCAGCTTCCAAAGATACAGCATCATGAACTATGAACTTAAACTACCATTCATTAAAGTGTCACTCATACCGAATATTAACATCATTTTGAACTATGAAATGGAGTTAGACATTAGCAAAAATTCTCGAGCAAACCTAATATCAGCAAAAAACTTAAACCTATGCTCATGTTTCTAACACATCATCATCAGTTAACAGTAATATCTTACGAAACCTATCCCTTTTCTCTAACAAACCAGTTTTTAATTTCACATTGTCCTAGTAATATTTAACAAAAAACGTTACAGAAATTAAACTAGCCTAACTATCTAACACTTACAAGGGCGAAAACCTACAATAGATTACTAACTCAGGATCTACGGGAATAAGACATATAACATTTGGACCTCTACTGAGTAAGTTTCAACCTATTCCTCATCACACAAGTCAAAGTCAATCATATATGGCTTTTTCCAATCATATCATATCAGAGAATAAGAGCAGCAGTTATCTAACAAAATTCCTTAACAAGGTGTGTCCAAACTATTAAAGATACCCACATCTTGAACTATGAACTGACACTACACTCATCAAAGTGTCTTGCTTCCATATCAAATATAACATCATTTTGAACCTTGAATAAACGTGGACATCAGCAAAATTCTCTGTCAAACATCTAAAATAACCTATCGATCACACAGATCAACGAATAAATGCTAACATAAAATCTCCTGAACTAAAAACAAATGATACCACAGCGTATTTGGCATACATTATGCGTGAATAAATGTAGACATTAACAAAGTATAACAATCTCAAGCTTTTACTATAGACAAACTGGTAGTTTGCAACAAGCATACATACAGAGGCGATTTGGCCACACTGTAAGTTTTCTGGAGATCACCCCAGTGAGATGCATGAAGACCCATCTAGGGGACCCCGAAGGGGGGTGTAAGCGGTCTACATAAAGCACTGGCCTTGTTAATGTGAAAAACAATGTTACTGTTAGGCTATTATTGTTATATTTATACTAAGAACTTATTTTGTGCTATGTTTATCCGAAATGATATTCGATATGTGACCTGAATCAATAGATCAATAGATCAAAAGGCCATGGACGGGTGGGTAGAGAGGGGCGGGGAGGGGACGGGAGGACAGTTTGATTACTGATTTTACTGCTTTAAAATCAGTAAACGTATTACACTTTACTAATGATATTTTATTCAAGAAACTTGTTTTTATGTCTTTGTTAACTTTTTTTTTTGTTATATTTATGTTAGTTTTGGATAAAAAGAAGTAAAAATTTGCAATTTTTTTGGGTTATTATGATTAGGTAAGGTTATGATAAATTTTTGTTAAATATTTACTTACTAATGTAAAAAAAAATCTGTGACGTTAGCGTAGTTAATTTGTGTCTGTATGATAAACAAACAATGATATGATACATCTTTTGTTAAATATTGGCATGTTAATTTATTTATTCTTAGTTTATATGTTAGAGATATGCTTGAAAACAGTATGAATAGGTCTAGTTTTGATGTATGTTAGTTACCTTACCGGTGTTAAGTGTGGAACTTTGTTAAGTTAACAGTTTATTGGATGTGTAAAGTTGTGTTAGGTTTGTCGTTAGTACATTATTTCTTAGTTCAAGTTATGGCTTATGTTGCTTTATTGATGTGGAAACCTTTATTATGTTAGAGTATATTCGCTGCTCTGTATGATAATTACCAATGTTGTGATAAATTTTTGTTAAATTTACCATGTTATATGTAAAAATGACAATGATATGTTAGAGATATGTTTGAAAAAGTAGTGCATAGGGTATATTGTTGCGATGGTTAGTTACTTCCTGATTGTTTAGTAGGAACTTTGTTAATGTTAATTGTTTATTGATATTTAAGATATTATGGAAAACGTTTGTTGTATGGGTTTAGGAAGGAGGAGAGATAGATAAATTGGACAAGGTGTATGATTAATTTTTGTAAATTTACTAAAATTAATGTAAAAAATTACAATGATATGTATATAATGATGCTTGACAAAGTTTGTGCCAAGGTTACGTTTTTGTATGCTATGTTAGCTTATTTTTTATTGTTTAAGATGTTGGGGACTTTGGTAATTTTAACGTTTATTCGTGTTTAAGGAGAGTTAGAGTTTGTTGTTGCACATTATATTCGTAAGACCGGATGATGTTATGTTAGCTTTATTAAGGGTAAAGCTTTGTCACGTTTAGCATATATTCGTTGATCGTGTATAAAGAACTTGTTTTACGTTGTGTTATGTTTATCCAAAATGATATCTCGAAATGTGACGTTGAAATCAATGATCAATGATCGATAGACCATGGAGAAGGGGGTATGGAGGGTAGGGTGGATGGGTTTGATTTTACTGATTTACTGATTTAGAGGTTATAAAATTTACATTTTATGAAAAAATATGACTTGAATCAATAGATCAATAGTCAATAGCATCAAATAGATCATGGGATAAGATGTGGGCAGTGTGGTATGACTTGTTTGATTTACTGATAGGGTATGTAAAACATGAACAATTTTACTAAAAAATATGACTGAATCAATAGATCAATAGATCATGGATAAGGTGGGCAGTGTGGTATGACGTTGTTTGATTACTGATTTACTGATTCACTGGTTGGTGTAACTATGACAATTTTACAAAAAATATGGACTTGAATCATAGATCAATAGATCACGAGATGGACGAAGGGCGGTTGCGAGTGGTTTGATTTTACTGTTTATGCTTAGTACTGTATGTAACACCATGGTACTTTTAGTAAAAATATGACTTGAATCAATAGATCAATGATCAAATAGACAAATAGATCAATAGATCACGAAAGGGTGGGAGGGTATGTTTATTACTGATTTACTGATCTAGGGTATGTAAACTTGATAATTTTAGTAAAAAAATTGACTGAATTAATAGAATCATAGAGTCCAATAGATCAACGGACAGGGGTGAGGAGGGCTGTTTGATTTGCTGATTTAGTGATTTACTGCTTTAGGTATGTTAAACATAACAATTTTTATTTTACGTTTTAAACATAAAAGAATAAGAAATTTTATTTATTTAATTTATCATATTTACTTATTTTTTATTTTTTTCTTGATGGTTCTGAAGACAGTCATTTTTCTGTAAACTTTTAAAGACTTGATAACATATATAAGGACACAAGCATTGTTGTTATACGAATGTTTTAGTACCTCACCCGCACCGGCTCCAGCACGGTGCCGAAACTGGACTACTGACTCCTTCTCATCTTTCCTTCTCTGACTCTGAATACGACTCCTTTCTCACTCTCTTATGCATTTCGACCATTTCTACTGAGGGACCCCCCTCTGGGGGGTCCCCGACACTCCTCACAATCTTGAAACTATCATGTTCGTGATCTACGGATTCGATTGCATATATAAAATACGAAATATTTGTATTATTATACAAATTATTACTACTCAGCACACCACAGGAAGCCAGCACCAGGTGCGTGGCCAACTCCTCAATTTCCCGATTTCAGGTCTTTCTAGAAATCCGACTCCGAATCCGCTCTCCAATTTTCAGTCTTCTCATACATTTCCAAAATTTTAGCTCGATACGATAAGCCTAACCTGTAGTAGTACTAGTCACATAGGGGACGGTGCAGTGCGGTGCGGGGTAATATACGGTGATAATATGATTCGGGGCTGGAGCAGGAGCAGGAGCAGGAGCAGGAGCTTGAACAGGAGCTGAAGCAAGAGACGGCTCAAAATCGAACCTCCTACGGAGGTTCGATTTTTTTCGACGTAATACATAATAATAAGTAATAATAATAATAAATAAATAATAATCAATAGATAAATATAATAATATAATAATAATAATAATATAATATAATTATAATAATAACAATAATATAATAATAATAATAATAATAAAATAATAATAATAAATATAATATAATAATAATATAATAATTAATAATAATAATAATAATAATAAATAAATAATAATAATAATAATAATAATAATAATAATAATAATAATAATAATAATAATAATAATAATAATAATAATAATAATAATAATAATAATAATAATAATAATAATAATAATAATAATAATAATCACTTCGATGTTGGGCCTAATCTCACACCGAATTGGAAGCGTCAAAAGGGCGTAAGCATCATATTTCACCTTCGCTTTCGGGGAGAGGTACCCCCCCATATACAATCTAGCGACTTGAAAACTCGCATGTGTGATCTGTTTCAAACATTATACTACCTAACTTTTAATCCCCCTTTTTGCTTTCAATTAGCATGTTTCAAAGGAGTGCATCATGATTGAAACAAATATTTTAAACTTCTACATTCAGCAATTCCTTTATTTCTTTTCAATTTCCAAGTACCCATAACTATATTTTTAAATATTTCCCTTTACAATTTTTAGGTTTGCTATTGTAAATACGATATGTATAATTTTTTTTTTGTTTCTGCGATTTAACTACTATTTAATCATTTATTCGACACATTAACCCACATTCTCAAAATGCACCCTAAATATTTTCTTTAACGCAAATGATGTTATTACATAAAAAGTTATAAAAACATAAGAATACTCACTGTTTTCCACGCTGCGTCTCTACTTTCCTTTACAAATCTTTCAAAATCTCGACGATCTTGAATAGTTGTTGAAATTTTCCAGATGATTAGAGTTAACACTCCGATTAACACGATGGCAGCTATAACTCCTAATGTCACAGCTATATATATATATATATATATATATATATATATATATATATATAAAATAATATATATATAAATTATATATATATATATATATATTATAATATATACTATATATAATATAATATATAAATATGAATAATAAATATACATATCATATATATAAAATATATATATATATATATATATATATATATATATATATATATATATATATATTTTATTATATATATATATAATATATATAATATAAATATAAATTTAATATACATAATATTTATATATATATATATATATAATATTATATATATTATAATATATATATATATATATATATATATTAATATTATATAATATATTATATATATATAATATATAATATAAATTATATTATTATAATATATATATATATATATATATATATATATATTTCCCATGGAACCCTAGAGTGGGTGTGGAGTGCACAACACACACCGGAAACAAAAAAAAAAAAATAAATAGAATAACGGTCCTAAGTCAAAGGAAAGCCCCATACCCCTTCCCTCATACCCTTAAGTGCAAGCCCGTCGCAGCCAAAAATCTACCCTAGGGCTTCACAACCGCGACAGACCTCAAATATGGTATCTCATCAACGTAAGGATTCTTCTCCTGGACCAGGTTCACAATCATACATTCACTTCTATTATGCATCATTTTTCGTTTCTACTAAATTTCCCATTCCTTTCCTTCAGATATTCCTTTAATGACTCAACCCACTTTTTTTAGGTCTCCCATCCAGTCGATTCCCAGCACACTCACTCTCTATAAATCCGCTTAACCAACCAACTATCATCTATCCTTTCCTTATGACCAAACCATCTTAATTATCTTTCATTTGTTCTCTCATTGAAGCATTTTATCACATCACACAGCTCCCGAATACGCTAATTCTTCATCTTATCAATTCTTCCCACACCTAACACGCCCTTTAGATTTTCTATCTGAACAGACAACGCCATAGATCAAGACCTCTTATTCCACACCGTAGTTTAACTACTATACATTAATTAACACCGATAACAACATATCCTCATGCAGATCCCTAGCGCACTCAAGGCTTAGTTCTTTTACCTTCACCAAAGATTTAATTGCACCAGCCACCCTCCTACCAAAAATAAAATAAAAAATATTTTAAAAATTTCAGAAAAATATTTCTAATAAATTTTCCCGTGCCTAGAGGTAAAACTTTGTTGCATATACCAAAAAAAAAAATATCGAAATAAAAAAGTATATCTTCCCAATTATATATGCTCTGAAAGTTTAATGTTGATCGGATGACCATAAAAAAAATTATCGCAGTTTTTAAATTATAAAAACTATTTTTAGTTGTGTTCAGAATTTGAGTATCGCTGAGATTTGGTGGCAGATATTAAAAATTTGAATTATAATTTTAGACAATAAACTCATCTTTGCAAAAATTGCAGGACGTGAACTAGAAAATGTTGGAAGCATAGTTTTTAAAAAAATGAAAACATAAATTAAACCAATAGAAACACCGAAAAACATCGAAATCAACGTTTTGATGGGAAAAACTCCATCTTGCTTTTTATTTGATGCAAATTGTTGAAAATTAAAAAAATTACGTCCATTTCGGTTTGGGCAAAGCTCGGAAAATCTCAAGGCCAAAATCCCAACCTTCCCTGATTCAGCGGGAAATGAGTTCTTCTTTTGAGCATTAATAATAGTAGTTCTCAACATACTGAGATATTATATTGGAGATTTGGACGGGGATATTTTGGCACATGCTGATGACTTGGCGTGTTGGAGCGAAGAGGGAGACAGGTTGAGAGAGGTAGTGATAGTCATATTTTAATCGTGTTTTGATATTTCATTTTAAAAGTTTTGCCTTTCATTTTTAAACGTTTTTCTTTAAAGTTCAAATAAATATTTTAATATTTATTTGTCAATGGTCATATAACACTTTCAGTATTATATGGTTATTGGCAAGCGTGGTCGGTCTGTAGTCAATCAGCTGTTTTTTTTACTGCATTCATTTCGAGTCAGCTGTTTATGTTTCCTTGCATACTGGATTCTTTGTTTATGCTACGCAGGGAAATTCTTTGCAACAAAGAAACACAGTATTCAAGAAAGCTTTGTTTTGCCGCACACTTCATAAATTAAATATTTAATAATATTTAATTTATTTATTTATTTATTTAGTAAATTCTATTTATTTATTTATTTATTAATATAACTATTCAATATTGAAATAGCCACTCCAGCAGAAGTGTCACCCGCAGAAGGTGAACTGACACAAGATCTTATACAAGATCGTTTAGTTCTCAAAGAAAGACGGATACAAGATGGTTTAGTACCGAAAGTGAAGCAGAAAAAAGATATCACTTTGCGAAGAATTTGTCACACAGTAAAGAATGGTGAAGGAAAATACTTGCTGATTAAAGATTCGGTACTGAAGGAGATCATAGAAGACCAAATGGATAAAGGTACCTTGGTGGACCCAAAGGAGGGTAAAACAAAGGAGTTGAGCGATGCTCATGAATAAAATGGTAAACCATTTAAGTTGCTTTTTACCTTTGCTAAAAGAAACGAACCCGTTGCAAATTGAATTTACTCTCTTGGTTATTGGATTATTCGGTAACTTATGTGACAAGGCATTAATGTAGTTTAGGACAATTCTAGATCCACTCATCAGGTATATTAACGAGAGGGATTATTTACATTACGGTGTGGCAACAAATCAGATGCGGGATGCCAACAACTGGGGGCCTGTACTGCCATCGTCGACTTCAGCATAGAAAATATCATAGTAAGTGTTGTTGTCATTTAGAGCATCACAGTGTGCTTTGGGGGGTTTTAGTACTTTTTAAAAAAAATGATATTATTGGCAGGAATTATGGTTATGTTTTCTGGTATATAAGCAGAAAAGAGATATCACTTTGCGAAGAATTTGGCACACAGCAAAGAATGGTGAAGGAAAATACTTGCTGATTAAAGATTCGGTACTGAAGGAGATCATAGAAGACCAAATGGATAAAGGTACCTTGGTGTACCCAAAGGAGGGTAAAACAAAGGAGTTGAGCGATGCTCATGAAGGAAGTCCTGAGAAACTCCAACGAGAGTTGACGTTGGAAGAAGTAACAATGATGTATCCGGAGATGATGTCCTTTGAGATGACTATGTTACAAAAGGTCGCAGAGAACCTTGAAGACGTTAAGAAACATTTTAAGAAGGGAAATAATAACAATGTTTACAAGATAAGGCGTAAACAAAGAAAGAAATAGGCAAAAGAAAGAGAGAGTAAAACAGGTGCAAGAGGTGGAGATGAAGAAGAATGATGAAACGAAAGGGGATAATGATTGAAGAATTTAGGGATCACCGAGATGTCAAGAAGAAGACATTAGAAGGAGAGATTCAACAATATTCCTGGCCAGATGTAAGTCATGCAAGTCAGGAAGATAAAGGTGATATTGTAAACAAAATGTACTTACATTTGAAAGCAAAACATGACGAGAAGATGTATCTACGAAATAAAATGTAAGATGCTAGGAAACTTCAAAAGAAGAGAGGATGTTAGAGAAAAATTGACAAAAGATGTTATACTGAAGACGAATAGTGGAAATGACGTATCAATTCAAATGAACGCTACTGTATTCACCGAAATTGAGGATAACTACAATGTGGAAAGTAGTAGAAGAACCAGTAATAAGATTAAGAAGAGATCGACATGTTTTTCAAAGTTCATGAAAGACAAAAGTTATGATACGTGTGAGAATATGTTTCGAAGTAGAATCAGAAAATACATTAACGAAGATGTGATTATAGTATAAAGGCTCCAGCATTTACCAGAATTAATGGCAATATTATTATAGTGAAGATGAGATATAAAGGGATAGACGTTGAAGTGGATGAAGATGATGCACTGAAAAGAAGAAAATAGTACAAAGGAAAATATATGAGTGCGTACGAAGAAATGTGCTGGAGGAAGAGGAACCAAAGAAATAGTAGAAATGATGTGTTCAGTCAAAGCATGAACGAATGTGGAAAATGACCAAGAAATTTTGGAAATTGTTTTATGAGAGGGAGATGAAGTGCGAGCAGAAAGAGGTAGATCACAGAAAGTACAAGAAGAAATGTCAGTTTGGGAGAATTTTAGAAAGAGTCACCTTAGTCAGAGCTATGAGAAGGATTTTAGACGGCATTAATGGTGTAGATTTTTACATTGATGATATTGTAGTGCACTCTAAGACCTGGCGAGATCATTTGGATGCGATAATGAAAGTACTTACAAGATTGAAGAGCGAAGGTTATACTATCAGACCTTCAAAATGTGAATTCGCGGCATCTAATGTCGAATTTCTAGGTCACCATATTGGCAACGGTGTGAAAGGATTGCAGGAGGAGAATGTAAATAAAATTATGAAAGCAGAACCTCCAAGGAATAAGAAACAAGTAAGATCTTTTTTAGGACTAACGGCGTATTGCAGGGAGTTTGTGAAAGATTACGCAA